>ML220114.1:983140-1032497 GCA_004786065.1 Ascodesmis nigricans
GGAATTACGACGGTGAGGTGAGGGTGGGGGTGTACGTTATAGGATCGGAAGGAAGGAGATATTGTAAGATACATTATGAAGGAAGAGATATTAGGATGAAATAAAACCAGAACTCTGGTATGCAATACATATGGAATTATGCTACACGTTGGCGTTTGAAGCCCCCGGAGCCTTTCATTTTGCTGCGCTCCATTTCCTCCCGCATTATCCGCTCGGCTTCGCTCATGGGGCGTTTTGGTGCCTCAGAGGTCTTTTTGTCTTTTTCCTTACTCTTGTCTTTCTTGCCCATGGAAGCAAAGACGTTTTTGCCTTTTTTGGGTTCAATCTTCATGGACACTTTTGCTGGGGCGGCCGGCTGTGGTGCAGCTGGGGGCTTCTCTCCCTCGCCCTCTTTCTTTTCCTCCGCCCCAGGAGACTCTGACTTCTTTTCGTCCTTGTTGACAACCAATGCCAGCTTGACCTTTTCCCCGTTCTCATCCCGCTTCAACTCTTTTGGCCCCTCCTCTTTAATCTTCCCCGCTTCCTCGGCTTCCCGCTGTGCGCGCTCGACCTGCTCCTGGATCAACCGTTGCTCCCGCATCTCATCGCCCCTATCCATCCTCTCCTTTTTCCTGATCGCCTCCTGTCTCCGCAACGCCTCCGGGCTATTATCAATCCAACCAATCAACCACCCCCTCTCCCCCTCCTCGACTCTACAAATCCCCTCTCTCCCCAAAAACTTCACAAACTCACTTAAACTCATCCACCTGGTCGCATTCATATGGACATGTTGTTTATTCGCAATATACTCCTGGTAGAACCGATTCGCATCAATTTTCTTCTCTCCATGGCTCGACCGTAGCAGTGTGAGGAAATCCCGCTGAAACTGTCCCGAGTAGTCGTCAATGTGCTTTTTGGCGTTCTCCCCGACGAGAAGCATTTGGCGGACGTGCCCCTCGGATTGTGTGTGGCATTTGAAGCCGTTTTCGTCCCGCATTTGGCGCTCGCATACTTGGCAGTAGTAGCGGAGCCGTTGGAGGCCTTTGGCTTTCATTTTGTTGGCGAGGTGTTTGGTCGTTCCGACTTCGGCGCGAGGCATGGTGGGCGGTGGGGGGGAGGAGACTGGCGGGAGGGTTTTTGATGAGGAGAGGAGATAGGTGAGGAGTGAGTTGTTTGGATTGTGAGGACACGGCGGGGAAATCGAGGTTGCTGTCAGGAGACGGTTGCTGTTTGATCAGCTCGGTGAAGCAGCTCCTTCGCCACATTATCACGTGATGTGATTACATACTGTCGCAGCCCTACACGTGATCACGCGGCTTTGTGCCCTAACAGTCAGCCTCCCTCACCGCCTTTTATACCGCCCCGCTCTCCTCCACTCCTCACCTTTCTTCTCTCGGGGCTCGTCTCCCGCCAACGCCACGTTTCTCTGCCCACACCGACAACTCTCGCAGCCTCCGGGCTACGATCTGTTGCTCTCTTCCATGCAGATGAGAAATTCGGAGTAATCCTCTAGCACCGCTCCGGGAGATACACTCTGTGTGTCCCCCGGCCGCCCGTGAGGGCCCGGCGTGAATTCACGTCCGCACAAGGCATCAGAAAATCAAGGACCCGTAGCCTGCTCTCTCTCTCGGGGGACAGGCTCGCGGTGTTCCTGTGGGAGTCTTTGCGAGGATTGTGGATGAGGCCACTTTAGTGCAATACGTGGCGTAGCTGATTCTCTCTTTGGAGGTCAGCTATAATTCGATTCCGATTACTCTGGCGGGAGACGGCCCTACCCTTTTTTTTTTTACGGTCAGTTCCCCTGGGATTGTGGGTGGATGTTGCTAATTGATGGGGTGTAGGAAGGAGGATGGAGATGAGATGGGATGGATGGAGGTGATGGTGATGCTTGGAGGATTGTCCAACTATACATGGATTGTGGTGGAGAGATAGCAATAATATCAGTTCATCAATGATCATTGTAAGGGAGATGTAAGAAATGCCCAACACCGAATAAATGGTGACATGGGATGGCCGATGGCCAATGGAGACGCCGTTGATCATGCTGGCACCCTTCTGTCGCAACCTCCTGCGCCTGCGTTCATGCGTTGAGCAGTCATCCACACCGAATACAGTGGATGTTGAGGCGCAGTCTCCATTGAATACTTTTATATACACCAGACTCTTACCGTATTCTTTGGCCCAGAACTCACCCTGTTAATGGTCCGAGCGGGTGCCCTGTGCATCCATCACTCGCCGCTCGGAGCTATCTACCTTCCCTGCTCCAAGCTCCGCGACAGCTTGACCTCACCATTCCTCACCACCGACACCCACCACCGCCGCTGCCATGTCCTCCGGCACACCTACTCCGCCATCACGGCCCTCCCCCATCCCACCCCGAGCCTCCCGCCGCGTCCTCGGCTCCCTCAACAACCCTCCGCCGGCCGCCCTTTCTCGCTCCCCACGCAACAATACCCCTCCACATCGCCACCCCTCTCCCTCCGCCTCGGAAGTCTCGCTCCCAGCATCCGACCTCTCCCTCGCCGCCACAACCAACACCTCCGCCACCCCCCTAACCTGCCCAATATGTGCCGAGGAAATGATGACGCTCTTGCAGCTGAACCGCCATCTCGATGTGCAGCACACAGAGGTCGAGGAAATGGAGAAGGATGATATCACGACCTGGATCAAGAAGCGCATGCTCAAGGCGAAGCAGTTCCAGCCGCTGGTAGTCGTGGAGAGAAAGTTGAAGGGCCTGGACGTGTTTGAGAGCAACGATGCCATTGCTCGAGACGGTGAGTTTGGGCCGGCTGCGAATACTACACGGATGTTGAATGGGAATGGGAATGGGGGCGGGGATTATGGTGAGAAGAGGGATTCCGATTATTATGTCACCCGCCAACATTGGCAACCCCAACGGAGCGACGATAGATGTGCGGATCCTTTGTGCAGCAGGCCGCTGGGTGCGCTGAATGGGTGTGTGAATTGTAGGAAATGCGGGAGGCTGTTTTGTGAGGAACATACCATGTATCAAATCAAGCTGAGCAGGAGCGCACAGCATGAGCCGGTTAGAGGGTATTGGTGCCGGGTCTGTGAAACTTGCTACAAGACGAGAGAAGGCTACAATGATCATAACGGTGTTGTGAGGGATTCGACGGAAAAGTTTATGGAGGTGAGGAAGGGCAAGGTGGAGAGAAGGAGACTAGAGATTGCGAGGCTGGAGAAGAGGTTGACGAAGGTGCGTTGTGAAGCGAACTCTCTGGTTGGGCTTTTGGGTGAACGCTGTCATTCGGAGGATTGAAGGATCTTATGGTATTTTTCTAACGGCTAAGCAGTTAACCCAACTCCTGGTCAACCCGCCGCCACCAAATATAACATCCGCCATCTCGAACACTTCCCGCCCGCACCTCCAATCTACGACCTCCAACTTCCTCAAATCTGCACTCGCCTCCACTCGTCTTCCTAACCCCCTCCGAGACCACCGTAAATCTCTCGAACAATCCATCGTCGCCTGGGAAGACGACTCATCCGTCTCCTCATGTCCGGAATGCCTCCAATCCTTCCATCCTCTCACCCAGCGAAAACACCACTGTCGAATATGCGGCCGTATCGTCTGCGGCGATCCCAGGACCGGTTGCTCAACTGAACACACCTTTGACGTCGCCATTTCCGATTCCTCCTCTCCCCTCACCTCATCCGCCCTCACACCAACCCGAATACCCAACGGCGTCTCCCCCCCAACCTCCACCAGCGAGAAACCCCTCGTCACAACCGTCTCCATCCGTCTCTGCAAAACCTGCGCGACCACCCTCTTCGCCCACACTTCCTTCCTCTCCTCTCTCTCATCTCCCCCACTCATCGTCCGCTACTACGACACCCTCACCTCCTACCGCAACTCGCTCCAATCCCTCCTCCCCCGCTTCCAAACCCTCGTCACCGCCGCGCAATCCTCACCCACACCGGACAACATCAGCACCGCCGAGAAAGCAAAAAAACGGATCCTCGAAGCCCTCAGCAAAGTCGAGGAGATTGCGAAAAAGGTCAAAGACATGGAGGGGCTGGAAGGGGTGGGGATGATACTACCGAAAGCAGTGTCGTTGGCGGCGTTGGAGTGGGTGAGGAGTAGGGAAGTGGAGGTGAGGGTCGCGGTGGGAGTGCTGGAGAATGTGAAGAGAGAGCAGGCAGGGAAGGGGTTGAGGGCGAGGTTGAGGCCGAATGGAGCGGGGCATTCGAGACAGAGTTCGGTTATGTCGACGACGTCGGTTGCGAGTGCGCCGTCGCCGTTGAGGAATGGGGTGTTGAGTGCGGGGGATGGCGGGGTGAATGGTAAAATGGACAGGGAAAAGAGAGAGAAGGAGCTGGGGGAACAGATTGTGGTGTTTGAGGAACAAGCTTACATGTTGCAGGGCATGCTGGACGAGGCAAAGAAGATGCGGAGATGGGATGAGGTCAAGGTGTTATTCAAGAGTAGGGAGGAATTGGAGGGCGAGGTTGAAAGGGTTAGAAGTGAGTTGGAGGCGTTGGGTCGGTGATAGAGAATTGACATGGTACACGGTACAACATTGTGGCAAAAGGGAGGGCAAAAGAATGGACAGGTCACGCTGGGGATCGAACCCAGAATCTCTTGATTTCGAGGAGATGGAATCGTAGTCAAGCGCCTTGCCATTGGGCCACGCGACCATTGGATGGTGGGAGCCGGGATAGATGTGTTTTCAATAGATGGTGGTTTGGATAACGTGTACAATATTGGCATGGAGAAAGGGCATAGTGGAAGAAACAGCACTATGATGGATCAGTTGGCATTCAATCGTTCGAGAAAACAATTGGACGTAGCCTTCTGTGCTAGATTGATTCATCAGCATTTAGAATAGTGTTCAAGAGTTAATTCTTGCCTCTGAATTGTGTCCTCTATCCTCTGTGATTGTGTCCTTGACGTTGGGTGGTGGAACCGTGCCCCAGGGTCCTCATCACGTGAGCGTTGACTGAGCAACGAAACGAACGCGCCCCTCCAACAACTACTCGTGTCCAACTCGAATCCTCCGGCCCAGCGCCTTCCCATCCCGCCTCACATCCTACCACCTCCTCGTCCTCACTCACTATCCCAATTCTAATTACTAATCGACGAGCCACCTTTACCCTTACGAAACTTTCCCATCTCACGACCGTCATGACCGCCCTACCAGTCGTTAAGATTGACATCGATTACAACGCCCAACAAGGTCGGTCGCTTCCACAGATGGAATTGGGCTCAAGAGACACCAGCTAACCACACCGCATTCTCCAGAGGCTTTCGAAGACTTCCTGAAAACCTTCAAGACCATCACGGACGTCGAAATCCCTCGCGACGCGTTTTCAAACCTCCACATTGACGACGAAAATGTATTCGAAGAGACACCACGGCGACGAACCACCCGCAGCGGGCGCGGGGGGGCAACCCAGGGCGCCCCGAAACTAAAGTACTTGGAGCAGCTACAGCAGGTCGCAAACCGGGAGCGGGAGGCCGTAGTGATCGACCTGGCAGACTTGAAGGAGTATGAAGACACAAATGGTGGCGGGCTGAAGCTGGTCAAGTCGATTGAGGGCAACACGGCGCACTACCTTGAGGTTTTTGCCCGGGCTATCGATAAGGCTATGCCGGCAGAGAGTCTGAATACATCATACAACGACGATGTGTTGGATGTTATCCTCACGCAACGGCGGAACAGGAATGCGGTGACGGAAAGTCAGCAGGAGAATGGGGGAGACGCACCGGCGGCATTCTTCCCCGCTCTTCTGACTCGGAGGTATCAGGTTTACTTCAAGCCCCGCGATCCCAGCGCTGATGGCGGAAAGTCGCTCGCAGTACGCCAGGTTCGGGGTGAGCACCTTGGTCATCTTATTACTGTCCGTGGTATCGCTACTCGAGTCTCCGATGTCAAGCCTGCCGTCCTCGTCAATGCCTATACCTGCGACCGCTGCGGCAGTGAAATATTCCAAGAGATCAAGACCAAGACGTTTTCACCACTGGTCGAATGTCCTTCTGAAGAATGCCAGAAGAACCAGGCCAAAGGTCAACTATTCATGTCCACCCGCGCTTCCAAATTCCTCCCCTTCCAGGAGGTAAAAGTCCAAGAACTTGCTGAGCAAGTCCCGGTTGGACACATCCCGCGTACCCTCACCGTTCACCTCCACGGTTCCCTAACCCGTACCATCACCCCCGGCGATATCGTCGATATCGGGGGCATCTTCCTCCCCATCCCTTACACTGGCTTCCGTGCCATCCGCGCCGGCCTCCTCACAGATACCTATCTCGAAGGCCAATTCATCAACCAGCACAAGAAACAATACGACGACATTCGCATGGACGAAAAAACCTTCCACCGCATCAACTCCCTTCGGGCATCCGGCAATCTCTACGACCATCTCGCCAGATCCATCGCCCCGGAGATCTTTGGCCACCTCGACGTCAAAAAATGTCTCCTCCTCCTCCTCATCGGCGGTGTTACAAAGGAAATGGGAGACGGCATGAGAATCCGCGGTGACATCAACGTCTGCCTCATGGGCGACCCCGGTGTCGCCAAATCCCAGCTGCTCAAATACATTGCCAAAGTCGCGCCCCGGGGCGTCTACACCTCTGGCCGCGGCTCCTCCGGCGTCGGTCTCACCGCCGCCGTAATGCGGGATCCAGTAACGGACGAAATGGTTCTCGAAGGCGGTGCTCTCGTTCTCGCCGACAACGGCATCTGCTGCATCGACGAATTCGACAAAATGGACGACTCGGACCGGACCGCCATCCACGAGGTAATGGAGCAACAAACAATCTCCATCTCCAAAGCGGGAATCACAACATCCCTGAACGCGCGCACCTCTATTCTCGCCGCCGCTAATCCTCTCTACGGCCGCTACAACCCCAAAATCTCCCCAGTGGAGAACATCAACCTCCCCGCTGCACTGCTGTCGAGATTCGATATCCTGTACCTGATCCTGGACACCCCGAGTAGAGACTCGGATGAAGAGCTCGCGCGACATGTAACACACGTGCATATGGAGAATAAAGCCCCGGAAATGGATTTTGAGCCACTGTCGCCGAATGAGATGCGCCAGTATATCGCGCAGGCGAGGCAGAAGCGGCCGACTGTGCCGAAAGAGGTGGCGGATTATGTCGTGAATGCGTATGTAAGGCTGAGGCAGCAGGGGAAGAGGGAGGAGGGGGGGAAGAAGTAAGTTTCAAGTTCTCGCTTTTCTTTACGTTTGATGCTGATTGTTAGACAATTCGCCCACGTCTCCCCCCGCACGCTCCTCGGCGTCCTCCGTCTTGCGCAAGCCCTCGCCCGCCTCCGCTTCGCCGACACGGTCGTCATGGAAGACGTCGACGAAGCGCTCCGGCTCATCTCCGTCTCCAAGGCGTCTCTCCATGAATCCGATTCCAGTGCTCTCGGCGCCGATCTCACCGTCTCGTCCAAGATCTACCGCATCATCCGTGCGGCGGCAGGGAACCGTGGTGAGGTCGATATGCGCACGGTTAGAGAGAGGGTGTTGGCGAAGGGTTTCACGGAGGATAATTTGGTGAGGACGGTGGAGGAGTATGAGGGCTTGGATGTGTGGCAGGTGGCGGAGAATGGGAGTAGGTTGATGTTTATTGGGATGGAGGAGGAGGATGAGGATGTGGAGATGAGCTAGAGCGATGGGAGTAGGGCTGGGTGATGTGGAGGGTTGGATATCCGGGTATGGTGTTTGTGTTTATGGTATCGGAATTCCCTTTGTAGTTACGTTGGTTTTTGTTGTTACATGGGTTGAATGCACTGCCTTTGGTGTATCAAAATGGGGAGAGCTATGGAGGGATAGAGGCGGGATGAGAAGAAATCACCAGGACCCATGTCATTTGGCCCAAACGGGAAATCGACACCACAAAAGTCCAACTCATGCCCACATCCACCTCGGTATCTGTCAAGCCAGATACTCTTCATGACTCCCGTTCCTCAGGGAGCGTTACACTCCCACACCTGTATTGAACGATCAGCCAAAGAAAAAAAAAGTAAACTTGGTGCGGGCATGCGTAGCTGTCCACCACGTAGATCATTCGCCTCTAGTACTAACGTTAGTACTTAGTCTACTACCTCAATCCACCTTCTCCGCCCACTCCCCCTCAATTTCTCCCCGTCTCTCGTTATCAACATTGTCCCCCACCATGCGCGCCCCGCACCTCCGTCTCCTCCTCCGCCGCACCTACACCACCACTCCTCCCCCACCATCCCCCAAACCCCGCCGCCACCTCCTCCCCATCACCCTCACCCTCCTCACCGCCGGCGCCGGCACCTACTACTACACGACCATCACCACGCCCCAGAAACCCACGCACCTAAACCCCGACTTCTTCACCCGCTACACCCTCACCTCGCACACCCCCGTCTCCAGCCACCCAGCACAAACCGCCATCCTCACACTCACCACCACCACGCCAACCCCCGCCCCGCTCCCCGCCGACAAACTCCTCAGCATCGAGCTGAAACAACCCTCTCTCCAGATCGCACGACACTACACCCCACTCCCGGGGTCTGCCGACGATGCCACCACGCTGCGGCTGTTCATCAAGAAGGAACCCGGCGGGGAGATGAGTCGGTACCTTCTCTCGCTGCATGAAGGTGCAGATGTGTTTGTGCGGGGTCCGCACGAGGAGTGGGATCTCGAGGTCCGGAAGAAACGGGTGTTGTTTTTGGCGGGTGGCACGGGGATTGCGCCGGCGCTACAGGCGGCGGAGAAGGTGTGTGCGAGGGATCCGGAGGCGGAGGTGAGGGTGTTGTGGGGGGTGAGGGCGAGACCGGAGACGGAGGGGGAGATGGAGGGGGAGGTGGAGAGGCTGGGGGAGAGGTTTGGGGAGAGGGTTAGGGTCGAGGTGAGGGTGGATAGGGATGGGGGGATTGGGAGGGGGGAGGTGGAGGCGTTGGTGAGGGCTTGGGCGACCGCCGTGGGATTGAGTGGCCCGGATGGGTTTTTGGAGTTTTGGGCGGGGAGGAAGGAGTGGGCTGGGGGGGTGGAGACGCAGGGGAAGTTGGGGGGCGTGTTGGCGGAGGTGTTGAGGAGGAGAGAGGAGGAGGCGGTGAGAAGACAGAAGAAGTCTAAGGTTGTGGAGGAGTTGAAGGAAATTGAGGTGTGGAAGTTGTAAAATGTTACCATTTGGATCAATGCATACCCCTTCAGATGCCATTGGAATATACTCAAAATATTCATTGACATGATACTCATCTCTAGATGTCTCCTATATCACATTCAACATTCACCCCTCGGTATCAACACCCCCTCAAAACGCCCAACTCAAAATATCCGGCTCCTCAAACACCGCCACAGGCGGCTTCACCAACCCCTTCGGCATCTTCCACTCTCCCTCCGCCACATGGCCATCATCCGACACCTGCGCACTACTCCTCCTCCTCCTCCTCCCCAACCCATCATCCTCAATCAAGCTCTTCCTTTTCACCGTCCTCTCCTGCGGCATAAAGTGCCAATTCTTCACCAAACTCAGTGCCAGCAAATCGCAACCCATGCGGTCATACAATCTCGCCGTGTGCAGGACAACATTGAACTCGACATCCGGGGAGATTTTTTCTGCCCCCTTCAGCGTCTGGAGTGTTTTCTCACGTATCGTGCGGTAGAATATCGTGAGGGCTGGATCATCGAGGAGGAAGAATCTCGCGGTTAGATCACGGCGAGGAGATGAGGCGCCGCTTTCAACGAGAGTGTCGAGAGGGGAGAGGAGTGCGCGGACGGCCATGTCACGCCGTTTAAGGAGCCAGTAGCTCCAGGTTGCGAGCCAGCGGTCGCCTTTTTCCGCGGCGCGAGGGAGGACTTTGGTGGTGAGGAAGGTGTGGAGCGTGGGGCCGCCGTCGCCTTCGTAGACGCGTGCGATGGCGATGGCGAGTTGGAGGTCGTTCATGTGGTGGTAGCAGACGTTGATGGCGTCCGAGAGGGAGTCGGCGAGGAGGAAAAAGGCGGCAGCATATTCTGTGATGTGTTAGTGACAATATCTCCGATGAAAAATGAGCCTGTAAATACCATAACGATGCTTCGCCAGCAGGGCATATGCATTCTTCAATGCAGCAGTCCTCCATCTCGGTTCGTCAAAATTATTCGAAAGAAACTTCAACGTCGAAGCGTGTTCTCGATGCCACGATGCAACTCTCCACAGCCCGGTAAGAACCTTCTTCTTGCGCAACGCCAGATAATAAAGTGAGCACTCCACCGGATCCTTCTCGTCTGTCCGTGTATAATGATTCCGCGCCACCACCTCCATTTGCCGCCGTAAACTCTCAGTATCTGCAAGCCACACAAACATGCCAGACTCTCTTGCTTGGGGCCAAAGAATGCGCCCTTGCGAATTTCTGGTAACCAAATCGACCAGGATGTCCTGGGAGTTGCTATGATATGCCCATGCAAATTCGCGGAAAGTCATTTCGAGGGGAACATTACGGTGAAGTGTATATTGGCGGAAGAAGAGTAGATATTGAGATCCATTCTCATCAAGTGATCTGCGATGTTTGTGAACCTCGGACATACTTTCGATTATACCCGTGAGCCTAATCTGTTCCGGCCCAGTGAGATGTGGGACGGCAATCTTTTGAAGATACTCGCAGAGTTTACTGGCCAAGGTTTCGTCGAAAGTAGAAAAGTCGTCGTTTGTTTCATAAGCGTCGAAATAAGATATTTGCCGTTGTCTTTCACGTTCGGAAGCCACCTTCATCAGTCAGCAAGGCTCACAGCGTTTGGCATTGGACTTACATGTTCGTCTTTGAAGAATTCATCAAGAGGAATATTCAAATACATGTCGAGCCCCACTTCCTCGTGATATGATCGCAACTCCTTATACAGCTTCACAGCTATCGTTTCCACCAACGAGTATTTCCCTGCTAGGATGGCTTGCTGTATGAATTGCGGGTGATAAACCGGGAGAGGACCATTGAGCTCGGACACTATATGGAATATATCGTCGAGCTTGGTCTGGTGTTGCGTCAGATGTAGAGAGTCCAAAACCTCGTCGACCTCCTCGATTTTGCGTGGATATACAAAGAGTTGGTTTCCCGAACCAATGACAAGCCCTCCATCGTGAAGCCAAGTTGAGTCGCCAATGGGATGAGGAGTGATCCTGAAATGGTCAGACGGAAAAATTTATCAGAGAAGGAGTATATACCGTCCAATATTGATCTCTCGGAAGGGCCCCCATGCAGGTGTAGCGGTAAGATAGTCGTACCGAAGCTGAGACATCAATACCACTCGGTGCGGGAATCCCACTGCAAGAACGGATTGTGATCGAGGAGTTGACGTCCAGTCAAGGTCTTTGACGATATCCTTTTCTTTGAACTTTTGTTGAAACTCTAATATCCCGGCTGTGGAATCCCAAATTGTGAGCTCGCTTCTAGCCTCGTCCACAAGCGCTATTTTTCTTATGGAACTGCTCTTCGCGTAGGACGGATTTGGAATCCCGGTTTCTACGCGCGAAGTTTCCAGCCATTTGACTTCTTCCGTTTCCTCATACACCTTGACAGTCCATGAAATAAGAAGTCCTGAGGCACACACTGTCGTAGCTACCTCTCGAGAGAACACATCCAGGTTGTCTGATAATACAGCATTCCAACCCACTGGTTCGACGGGAAACATTGCTAGAATATCCTCGTGCTCGGCCCCAGGTAACACAAAATTGGCGATTTGCTTGATGTAGGGGCTGATTTGGTTCCTCGGATAGCCCATTTCCCCGTTTGAACGACTACTAGTCGGATTCGGAGGGCATATCGACCAGGCAATGCCACACATTCGTTTATCAACTGCTGCAACATGGTACTTTGTCTGCTTACCAACCGATTCTGGGAGTAAGATAAGACAGAGCATTCTTGCCTTGCTTTTGAAAGGGAGTCTTTGCAATATGAATGCACTACGGCCTCGCGCGTCCCACAGAGCGATGTGATCTTCGTGCAACGTGACGATAAACTTTCCGCTCTCAATGATTGCAGTCCTTCGTACCCTCTCAGGAGACTTTAACAGACACCGTGCTCTCAAACTTTGCCCGTCTGGTCTGTTTTCCACTGACCAAATATAGAGCTCATTATCGTTCGTGCCAGTTAATAATATCCGGCCGTCGGCCGTCCGAATCATTCGTTTTATTGTACCCGAATGACCAGTCCACACCGCTCGCTCCGTGAACCTTCGGGCTGTGGGGCCAGGATCCAACATTCTATCCACTCTTGCTTCCAACCAGTGTATCCGTCCGTCGAGGAAATGCGCCAGGATCACTAGTGAAGCTCCACTCACAAACCCGGAGAACTGAATTCCAGCTTCACAGCCTCTTCTGAACGCCCTTATTCCTGAAGGTTCGTCTCTGACGATACTGAAGACATTGGCTGTCCGTCGTGACTTGCATCCCACATTTTCCAGGCCCCATGCACTCATCTTTCCCTCAGCATCAAATCCAATCATCACCTCCGGCGCACGGTTTGCAACCTCCACGAGCCGCTGCAATGCGGCTTGCTCTTTTTCTCCATCACCGGCTCTTCCAACAGCGCATTCTGCGGCCATTCCAAGAGCTCGGCTGTCCATGACGTAGGCGTATCGTAGATCCAGTTCAGGTCGTAGAGGGCTTGATTCCTTCAAATCAACCACCGTCCATAGCTGAAGCAGATGCGCATCATGAGGATATGTCGGTGCCCAGACTCTGGCAACCTGGTCCTGTGCAAAAGTATAGAGGACGTTATCCGCCGTCTCCTCAGGGTGTGCCGCATGTCGCCAGTGGAGATTGTTGACAGCTCGAGGATGAGGGAGGTAGGTAAAGTCGAATTGAATATCCCCGGATCCTATAGAAACTCGTCTCCAAACTTTGACCAGCCGATCATTGTGCGCGATCGAGACAGCGAGCGAGAAATCCGGGCTGAACAGAACGAGCTTTGCCGGGTTCGGAAGATCCTGGCGCCATAGTAATCGAGCCTCATAGGATTCGGTGGACCATAGCGTCAAGTCATCTCCACCAACCATAAGCTCGTCGGTATTTCCCCATGATAGAGTGGTGACGCCGGTCTCGGTAGGTGGGAGAGTGATGGTGGTTTGAAGCGTCCACTGGCCATCCGACAGCGTCAGCGTTGTCCCGTCGAGCTAAGAAATATCCGGATGGAGTACATTTATGTAACCATTGCCCCTTGCGGTTGGGGTATAGACATGTACGAGGTTTCCGGTAGCTACAGCTAGCTTCCCAGAAGCTTCGTGGAGAGCGATTGCGGTGAGTTGCTGGTCATGATAGATGGTCTGGAGAAGCTTATTGACGCCGGTGAGAATGACGAGTGAAGTATTTGATATGTAAGCCTGACAGACACCAGTTGATTAGAGAAAGTTCATCAGGGGCGCACGAGACGAACAATTATGCGCTTGCGGTTCCATTCACCGGTGCAGAGAGCTTGAGGAACCGGCAGAGGCCGGCCGGGCAACAGCATCAAGCCGGAAAGCGCGAGGAAGAGTACGAGCGGCTTGAGGGACGCGGGGTAGTCGGTGCGGGAGATGTGAGCAGCGATATCCGGGGAGAGGGTGTGGGCGGGCGGATTGGCAGTGGATGGGACATGTCCTCAAGCTCAGTGATAGTGGAGATGTGATGGTGTCCAGGAGCACGGCAGCTCACGCGATGAAGCATCACAGCGCAGCGCGGAAAGAGTATACAGAAATGCTCGAATGTCGTTCAGCGGCTTTTCATAACATGTATTGGCAATAAACACATAATATTTCTGATTAACACAATACCATTTCATGTTTTGGTACACGTCAGACTCATGCACCTCGAGTGACAGATGGGAATCGAGTGATGGAACTAGTCGAGTGATCCACCCTCCACGAGTGACAGATTGTCATCGAGTGCTGGTCTCATCAATCCACCACAATCGTTACCCGGCTGGACCCTTTTCGCCCATCCAGAAATTCGTGCCCCGCCACTAGCTTGCTCTGACCTCTGCCCCAACCTCAGCTCCCCACGAATGCCGCGCTGTCTCCCAGACCCCTGATCCGTCCAATGGCTCCGGAGCCGCGGCCTCGCATCCTTTTGATTGATGCTTACGACTCTTTCACCTACAATCTCTCCGATCAGCTCGCCCGATGCACCTCCGCCGAGATCCACACTATCCACATTGACGCCCCGTTCACGAGCATCGCCGAGCTACTTCCGCATCTGCCCTCCTTTGATGCTGTCATTATCGGCCCTGGCCCGGGGACACCGTCGAACCCGGACGATATCGGCATTGTCAAAGACATCTGGCACCTGAGCAATGAGCACTTGATACCCATTTTCGGCGTCTGCCTGGGACTGCAAAGTCTGTGCTTAGAGTTTGGAGGAGCTGTGGACAGGCTGAATACTGTGAAGCATGGACTTACGGCGAGGATTGAGCACGATGGGAGGGGATTGTTTGTGGATGTGGGGGAGACGGTGGCTGTGAGATACCACTCGTTGCACGCCACCATACCCAAGGACAGCAGGGTGCTGGAGCCGTTAGCTTGGGTTACCGACGAAGAGAATGGGCGGGTTTTGATGGGAGTGCGCCACACGAAGAAACCATTCTGGGCAGTGCAGTATCATCCCGAGTCGATCTGCACGGAAGGGGGAGATCGGGTTATTGAGAACTTTTGGAAAATGGCGCAAGAATGGAACCGTCAACACGGAAGAATGGCTAAAGAGCTACTTGCAAGCTGGACGATTCGCCCCCGGGAACCAAGTCTACTCGAACAACTGGAGGCAGATGGAGATCAACTAGAGAAGCTAAACACCGAGGTCTACACTGTCACGTTTCAAGGAAGAGGGATTGATGTCGGGCGGATATGTGAAAGACTAGGGGCAGAAACAGCAGACGAGTTTGTTCTCCTCGACTCGGCGGCACACCCAGGAAAGTGGGCCATTATCGGCATTGTATCACCCCATATCACTCGGCGCTTCCGGTACCATGTTGGGGATTCTTTTCTCACATACTCGACATTTGGAGAGCCGGAGGATGACGAGCTTGTCAATCTCGAGGCACCATACAACCGCTCCGTGTGGAAGTATCTTGCCAGATTCATGGACGTCCGTTACACCACCTCCGGCGACCCAGACTCGCCCTTCTGGGGTGGCCTTGTTGGCTACTTTTCTTACGAATTAGGCGTCGACTCGCTCTCGATTCCACTTCACCCCCGTAATCACAAGCACCCAGACGTAAACCTCGTCTTTATCGAACGCAGCATCGTCATCAACACCCTCACCGGCCAAACCTATATCCAATCCCTCCTCTCCAACGATCACGGCTGGCTCCACAACACTAAAGTCCTCCTCCAACAAGAACGCGACCTCTCCCTCACCCCGGCCACCACTCCCCCACCAGACTCCACCTCCCCCGCCACGGCCTCCCGCACCACGGCCCCCCAAAAACTCACCAACCCCGTCATCAGCGGCCCCACAGAATCCCACTACACCGCTCTCGTCCGCGCCGCGCAATCCCACCTCTCCCTCGGCGACTCCTACGAGCTCTGCCTCACCGCGCGCACCAAAATCCAACTCTCCACCCCTCCTCCCTCACCGTGGTCTCTCTACACCTCTCTCCGCGCGCGCAACCCCGCTCCCTACGCCGCCTTCCTCCGCCTGCAAGGCACGACCCTCCTCTCCTCCTCCCCCGAACGCTTCCTCTCCTTCAGCCGCACCGGGCAGATCCAGCTCCGCCCGATCAAGGGCACCGTCCGCAAAACCCCCACCACCACCCTCACCACCGCAACCACCCTCCTCAACACCCCGAAAGAGCGCGCCGAGAACCTCATGATCCTGGACCTCATCCGGCACGACCTTCACCGTATCCTCGGCTCTGGCAATGTCGCGGTCGAGAAACTCATGGGCGTCGAGGAGTACAAAACCGTTTACCAGCTCGTATCGGTCATCACTGGCACAATCCCGGAGCAACAGCGGGGGCGGTTGACGGGATTGGATGTACTCGCGACGTCGCTCCCCCCCGGTAGCATGACCGGCGCGCCGAAGAAACGGAGTGTTGAAATACTCCGGGATCTGGAGGTGGGAGATGAGGAGAGGGGCGTGTACTCGGGCGTGATGGGGTATATGAGTGTATGTGGCGCTGGAGACTGGTGTGTGGTGATTCGATCGGCGGTGAGGTATGATGGGGATGAGGAGGGGGAGGGGACGTGGTGGATTGGCGCTGGGGGGGCGGTGACGGCGTTGAGTACGCCCGAGGGGGAGTGGGAGGAGATGAAGGTGAAGTTGGAGAGTACGTTGAGGGCGTTTTGCGGGTAGGTAGGGCGGGTGGGGTGGGAGGTTATCGGAGATGGAAAGGCATTTGGGTTTGGCGTTTTTGGTTTGGGATTGGTTTTCAACAAATACCTCGAGAGGGTTATGGGTCTTTGCAATTTATGTGTTTGTGTGCTTTTTAGTCGGTTCGGTTGGTTGGTTCGTTAGAGCTCTTTTGTTTTCAGCGGGTAGGATACACAGGATACCAGGGCACCAAAGGGCGTTTTTCAACATACGCTGTCGATATGGGGGCTATATTAGATATCATCTCTTTTTGTTTGTTGTTGTACATACTATCGTTGTCTTTTGTCTCTTTCCTGTACTCTACAATACAACACTGGTAACCAAGTCATACTTTAGTACTCTTCTGCCCTCCTTGAAGCATTTCTCCTACCACCACCACACTGTCATCCCCCGCATAGCTGAGCTTACGGGCTCATGAATAACTACAGTGATGATGACGAGAGCGGTCCATGCAACGCAATCCCGACACCCTGTCACCAATGTCAACGACCACGGCGATCAATGCTGTTGCGAATTGCCGCATTCGGCGATACGTCCATGATGCTAGTGTGTGCTGTGTGGTGCTGGGTGCAGTGTTCTATCATCCAAGCATCTTGAAGGCACCGTGTCGTTTACAATGCCATAACTTTCACTGCCAACCTTACCGTTAACGTTAACGTTAACCTTACCGAAACTCAAAACTCTAACCTCAAAATACGTATGCACTATCACTGTCACGGCAACATTACCACCGAAGTAAACTCATGATCGAAACGCAGTCCCATTCTTTCCCATTCTTCATTTCTCTCTCGCTCCTAAACTGTCTCCTCTCTGTATTCCCCGCACACGCCACCATACATAGTACTGTACGTCTCTTTATAACTTGAAAACCAATCCAGCAGGTAAACAAAGACGGCACTCCAATGCAAGTAACTTCAATTCAATTCCAATAACCATCTCTTCTCTTCTCCTTTTCTCTCCCACCCCCACCAACGCATGAGTCATCATCAGCACATCTTCACACCGGTTGGAGATGTCTAGTAGACCTTCTTCTTTTCGTCGACCGAGATCTGGCCGGGTCCCATGTTGACGAGGAGGACGAGGCCGCCGCTGTGATGGGTTAATCGGGTTGCTTCATCCAAAAGGAGAGTGCACTTACACAATCGACAAGATCTGGAAGAAATCGTACTTGGCAAAGTCGCGGTGCGGGTGGTAGTGGTGAAGCTGTATGTTGTCAGTATCAAACAATAATTGCTGGTTGGGAATCTTACACTCCACCAGTTGTTGATCAACACATTGAAGATGGACAGAATGACGACCAGCAAAATAGCGCTGAACTTTGCCTTGAAGCCAACAACAACCATCACACAAGCGATGAAACCAAGGGCGCTGACAATGATGCGGCTAATGCTCCATTCTCCGGAAAAGACGAATCCAATAAACAGGAACACGAGCAACACACGCCCAGCGAGCTGGAAGTAGACCTTCTTGTCCTGCTCGTCAATCTGGGGCAATCCAGCAAACGCAAAGCGCTTGCGGTTGAACGAGTCAGACAGCACCATCAACAGACCGCCCACGACCGAGAGATTCCGGAGGAAAAAGTTGAGATCAAAAATGAGACCATATCCAAGGGCTTGGGTGACAACAACGGCGAGGAGACCGCAAACGGCATATTCAGAGTGCTTCCGCGCAATAACAAGAGTTGAGCATGACAACATGACCACCACGTTGGCGGCCAGGAAAAAGTGGGTGATGCCCCAGGGAACTAGAACACCGAGTGTAAGCTCAGCACAGCATCAGAGGGTATCACACGGGATACGCACTGTGTCGGTACGTGTTGAGGTAGCTGAGTTGGTCCGACCACTGGGTTACTATTCTGAGCGCATCCTCCAAAAAGGTCACGACAATGAGAAAGCGGCCAATGGCGGGGAGGTAACTATACACCACACGATCCGCGTCAATTGAAGACCTTTGGGAGCAGAAACCGGGGCCAAAGCTACTCACGGCTTCACCGGGTCCGCGATGGTGTCCAGCATGTCCTCAATCTTGCTGGTCTGCTGGCGAATGGCATCCAGCGGGGATGGGTCGCTGGTGGCAGCGTTGTGCGACGACCCTCCAAATGGCCGATGCTCTGGGCCCAAATGGTACCCAGCTGTTCCTCTGATTTGCGCCATGGAAGTAGTGGAGAGCGGTTGTTGTGTTGGAGTAGTGGGAACTGGTTCCGTGGAGGCGGCGTGGAGGGAGAGTTCGCTAAGGACGGCTGCGGGGCAGAGGGAGCGGGAAGGCTGGGGGTGGGTGGGTGGGTGGGTGGGAATAGACGAGGCCGGCGTTCAACGGCGGCGGGGCGGGGTGTAGTGTAGGGTTGGTTGGAGGAGGTGTCGGAGTGGGTGTAGAACGAAGCAGATCGTTAGATGGGGGGTTGGTGTTGAGCAGTGCCTGGCAGAAGAAACAGAGCGGGGGAGGCAGAGAGAGAGAGAGAGAGAGAGAGAGATGGGAGAGTGAGAGGAGGAGGGGAGGTGGAGAAAGCCTGTGCCCGCTGGTGGGAAGTAGGTAAAGCCAGAGTTATCGCAAGGTGTCCACACCATTTGCCCACCCTGCATCGCATGTCACTCGTCATATCTTGCGTCAACTAGACCGACCGTTAACGTGAGACTATGGCCTAGTTCTTCTGGAATGCATTGAGAAACCCGATCGCTAACGAACTTGCCGCGGCTTCTCGCGAATCGACCTCCTCAGATATAGCTGTCCACAGTGCACATGACTTGTCCATTAAACACTACATCGTCACCTCATCGCCATCACCGTCATGCCCATTACCATAGCAGCTAGCGCTCCAGCCACCCACATCCATCCTGCAAGCCTACCCACATCCCCCACCAGCCTCACCGCCTTCCTCACCGTGCCCCCCGCACGTATCAGCCCTACCACGCGCCCCGTAAACGGCTCAATCTCCTTCAACTCCTCCCAATCCATCTCCTGCACCCCGCCAGCGCTCCTCGGCGCAACCACCACGCACCGTCCCCTCGCCGCGCGCACCGCACACAGTCTCACGACCGCGTCCACGGCATCCTCCTTCTTGGCCAGCTCCACTCCAGCGAGCAGCAGTTTCGCTTTTGTCGGGAGAATGGGCGTGTCGATGAAGTATGGGCACAGCATGTTGACTCTGAATTGTGCAGGCGCTTGATCTCCCGCCGATAAGCGCAGGCTGTGGAATAGGCCCAGGACGCCGTGCTTGGATGCCGTGTACTGTGCCATCATGGGCGGGGACTCGAGGAAGGAGGCCATGGATCCCACGAGCAGGAGATGCGCATCTTCTGTATGATGGTTGAGACGGAAGTGGTGGAGAGCTAGACGGGTCGTGAAGAAGACCCCCAGAAGGTTGATGGTGAGGGTTGATGTTGGAGGGGGAGGACAGGGGGCGGTTGGAGACGGAGGGAGCTCGGTCAGAGACGTGGAGTCGGTGATTCCGGCGTTTGCGATTACATGGTGGATGTGATTAGAGGGCGAGAGGCTGAGGGCCGTGGTGAAGGCAGCGGAAAGGGATGTGAATGAAGACACGTCCGTTTCAATAAAGTAATGGCTGTTCCGATGAGCAAACAGTCATTCCCGCAAGATAGATAGACTAACTGTGGGTTTCCAGATGAATTGCGTAGTTTAGTAGCCAGCGCTTCTCCAAGCGTCGCATTGATATCGCCAATCATAACATGGGCTCTGAGGAATTGTCAATGCGTGATACGAGTGCCAGTAAGTGAGGAAGAGACCCAAGTTCGGCACAGCGCTCGGCCATGGCCGCACCGATTCCACTGGCTCCGCCCGTAATGAAGATTGTGCTGTCTTTGATGGCATCGGCCTTATATCGTGTTGTAAAGTCCATGATGGTGATGATGGGTTGTGGAGATTCTGGAGACGGCCCAGCGGATTTAAGAGGAACAAGCCCTCTGTTCGTGGCGCTGCTGACATGCATAAGCTGACATGTCAATACACCAAGCCGATACCATGTGTTCACGAATTTGTCTTGATTAAATACTATAATTTGAGTGGTAGATGGAGAGCTGGAGATTTCCACAGTTTTTGTGGTTGGTTGCGATTAGAGCTATCACCATTTCATCGGGGGAACCTCATCCTCCAAAACACTCTCTCCACCCCTCTTCATCTCCTCCGCAACTCTCTCCACCTCCTCCCAAACCCTCAACACATTCTCCCCAACCAACCCCCTCAAATCCTTATCCCTCACTCCCCTCTCTACCAGCATCTTCAACAACGCCGGATACATCCCCACATCCTCCAACCCCTTTGGCGTACTCATAATCCCATCATAATCCGATCCAATGCCCACATGCTCCCACCCAATCAACTCAGCAATATACATTATATGCTCTACCACATCCTCAATCCCCGCCTCCCTCGGCTCCCTCCCCTCCCCACAACGCACGAAATCCGGCGCAAACACCACCTGTACGACCCCCCCATTCTCCTTCACCATCCTCAACACATCATCCCTCACATTCCTTTCATGCGGGCACACTCCAAACGCACCAGAATGGCTAAACACCACCGGTGCCCTCGCAATCTCCAACACATCCTTCATCGTCTCCGCCGTGGTATGGCTCAGATCCACCATCATCCCCACCCGATTCATCTCCCTGACCATCTCCCTCCCATCGGAGGAAAGCCCACCCCACACCGGTCCACCCCGTGAGAGCGCTCCATCGGCGTATCGATTATTACACACATGCGTGAGCGTGATGTAGCGCACCCCAAGCCGATGATACATCCTCAGCACCGCAGGGGAATTACCGATTTGGTGCAGCCCCTCGACCCCGAGAACTGATGCTATCGGCCGCGGTTTCTTGTCGTGATATCGTCTGTGGTGGTGTTTCCACTGCTCATGAACCGCGCGCAGCTCCCGGGGGGATGTGGCGAGAGTGAAGTCATCGGGGTACGCGGCGATGAGACGGTGCACAAGGTCAACTTGCTGGAGTGTGTCGTGGATGCTCTGGTAGTACTCTGGATCCAGGAAGCGGGATTCGAGGGGCTTGGTGGGGTCGTCGCCGGCGCATGGCATGTAGACGCTCCAGAAGACGCCGCCGAGGCCGCCGGAGTGGAGGCGTGGGAGGTCGACATGTGTGGGGAGGTGTGTGGAGAAGGTGAAGTTGTCCTGATAGATGTGGTTTTGGAAGCGCACGCGGATCGAGATGGGGAGGTCAATGTGCGTGTCTGGGAGATTACTATGTTAGTGGTGTTTGAGGGAGTGAATGGAAAAATGGAGTACCGATTAGGGGCGTGTCGAGGAGGATTTGGTCGACGCGTTCAGAGGGCGTCTGTGGATGCCGGTGGTGGCAGAGGCTAGGGATTGAGGTGACGGGGAGGAAGCTCCATAGTGCGAGTGGGAAGGTGAGGAGCGCGAGGGCAGTGAAAATGCGGGTTCGGGAGGTGCGAGGTCGCTCGGGTATGGGGATTGATGATGGTGGGCAGTGTTTGGAGTCCATGGTGAGCTTGGGGAGCTTGGGCCGGGTGTGAGTGAGATGAGGCGGTGAGGTGACATGCGAGATGCAGTCACCCATTTAAGATTCGTTTATGCCGCATATCTACTATGATTCACAATGATTTTGGGGCAAAGGCAACAGGATCGCAGAGGAGGGTGGTCAGTGGCTGTGAGATACGAGACCTGGTGTTCAAAAGCGGTGACGATTTTCCAGGTTTTGATGCTTTCAATTTCAAAAAACTCCAATTTCACAGCTGCTACAGTTCTCATCATGATTGATCTTCATCATGTCAATTCTTCTAATCGCACAATGTCGCTCTCTGACGCCTCAAGAGAGCTAACCCAACTCCGTATCAAAAAAATCACTGGTCCTGAACCATACGCCGAGAAACCAAAACCAGCTCCCAACCCAAGACATCATCTACTCCGAAGATCGCGAGCTAGCATGTCCTCCCTTGGCCCCAAGCGCCCTCACCTCATCCTAATCACCCATCAGCATCTCCCTCCTCCCCAATTCACAGCAGAAAAACATACCTTGTCTCTATTCGCGAAATTCCCAGGATTGGTGTTCCCACTTCCTGACTGCGTGGAACCAGAATATCCACCTTGGATATCATCATTCTTATGTGAGTTGTGCCCGCCCTTGGACGCAACGGCCTTGAGATCCTGCTTATCCCAGTTCGCAAAGTTTCCGGGATTGGTTTCTTTGCTTCCGCCTTGGTGACCAGCGTGAGTGGTGGAGGTGTGGGAAGCTGAGCTGGAGTGGGAGGCGTGGCCGCCTTTAGAGGCAATGGCCTGGACTTCTTCCTAGATGGTATTAGGGGGGAGTTCAAGATGATGGGATTGAGAAAGAAACGGACCTTGGGTCGGTTGGCAAAGTTGGCGGGGTTGTTGCTGGCGGTCGACATGTTGATTTTAGTGATGTGTTGGAAGGTTGTGCTCAAACGTAGTAAATCGCAGAAAGATCGAGGTATTGATGGTGTTGATGAAGGAGTTGATGAAGTTGTTGAAGGATGGGTCCGTTGAATGGTGAGCAAAAGCCCATCTTATACCTATTGTCCCCATCCCAGGGCGCCGTCGGGCTTGCCATCATCGTCACAATCGCCCCAACCGTCATCATCATCACCATCATCCTGCTCTCCAAGGTGAATTGACATCACCGCCTTCCTATCTCCGCCACCACCGCCCGCCGTTCTGTCGAATTCCGGGGCGTTATCCCAGCCTTATGCAACTCATCTTCCCTCTGCAATATCCCCCGATCTGCCACAAACAGTGACATCGATCACCGCCTCTGCCGCTGAGGGTCCACAAGGGTGCAATGGGGACGTCAGACGCGCCTAGCGGTGATGTCATCACGTGTTTATGATCATGAAATCCTGTGATCTTCGTTCCCCCACTGTGGAGCGGTTTGAAGGAGCAGATCAGGTCAAATGTGGCGGTAGGGTTAAGGTTGTCAGCTCAGAGGCGGAGAGTGGTCCGTGGGGTTGCAGAATCATGGTTTGGTGGGGTGGGATTCAGGGCAGCTTTGCGAGATTGACTGGTGGGGGGAGTAAGAGACCGAGAAGCCAACTAAAGGGACTGGGAATCATTGTCTTTCGACAGGAGTGCTCAGTCGTGAACCTGGGGTTGTGGGTAAAGTTGAACAGATCGACTGGCACACCCGCTCCAGTATGCTTCTTCTATCTTTATTGTCCCTGTAATACCAATTTAACCGACTCTGCTTTCATACCACCACATCCTGTCACTCGTAAATGCGCATCCATCCCACCATGCGCATGCGCACAAGTCGCGCAGGCGCGTCACTTTAACGCGTCTCCCTCCAGCTGCCAACCAGCTCGGTCTCCCACTTCACCTTCGACGACCGTCCATCTTCAACTGCTGCTCGACTCTGCGATGCCCCATCTCCACCAATGAACCCTCCAAGCACCATGTCAGCCCGGAAGAGCTGGCGCCGAAGTTCAATGCTCCCACCTGGTGCCCCGCCGCCTGCGTCTTCCCGCTTACAAGCATCTCAACAAGCCCCGCCATCGTCGTCGATTGCTTTGATAGTACAAAGCCTCCCCAAAATCGGCGATGCTCGGGATTCGATACCAGTTCCAGAGAAAGAAGCCTTCCAGGCATTGCTTAATGAGCTTTTCCAGGAAGAAGATGGCAATGACGATATTTCCCAAAACCACGCCATTATTCCAATTATCACTGGCGCCGGCATCTGTGTACTATTGAAGGATGATCCATTTGCATCGGTGGAGGAATTGTTGAAGCAAGCCGAAAATAGTCTTATGGTCTTGCGTATCATAATCAGACGCACTCCTGAGTGTTTGTTCTGTCCTCCACCGCCTGGGAGCAGCCAAAAAGATCAGACCTACCTTGGACTCTGGTTGGTGGCCAAGTTACTGCCAATTCTTGCACATTTACCTGCGCAGTCTCTCGTAGACCAATTACTGGCGACAATACAAGCTGTTTTCATTGCTGCGGCGAACGTCGCGGACGATCGGGTATATCTTAAAACCATGGTTGACTTTTGCCAGAGTTGCTATCATAGTACGTGCGCCATTTATGTGCAAGGTATTGAGTGACTCCGCTGACCGGTGGCCTCAGGTGCCATATGGTCTTTTTGTGAAAAGTCGACGATCCAAACTGCGGCCGCGAAAATCTTTCAAGTCGAGTTCCCTCCTGAAACATTTTCTGTCCCACCGAATGCTTGGAAAGGGCTCAATGAATTTAATCCAATCCCGTTGCGCTTCAAGATCCAAAACCCCGAGGCGGCTGGATTGATTGGAATTCATTTACATTCGCTCTTCGTTCAACTCAATATTGCGAGTGAGGGACACGCCATCCTCGCAAATGCGATTGCCCGAATGTCAGCATTGCAACAAGGGTTATCCAAAATGTGGTCGACACTAAACGTATGGGATACCCTTCCTATTGTTTGCGAGATGACGGAGTCAATTCGCCTTCGTATCCTTCAAGCCCTGGAGGAGAGCGTCACGGCCACTTTACCAGGCGCAGCCGGGGGTTTTCGTTCACAGAGTCTCTACCTTTTAGCAACCCGATGCTTGTTAGATGTTTTGAAACGACCAGTAGAGAGAAACAACCAACTCGTTGAGCACGCTATAGCCGGGCTCCTACTTGAGCTCCTCACTCTTGCGGAAAACTCCCAGTTTATCCACAGTCTCGTCAAAGATAGACTTCTTCCTGCGACATCATCCCTCATGACTGATGAGCCAACTTGGAAACTCCTATGCCATGATCTTCAAATTGCCTTTCTCTCCGTCTCATACTACTTCAACGGAGCAAGCGAAATGACCACAGCACTTTTCGAAGCCACTGGTGGAGAATGGACCTGCAAGGATAAGAACCTAGGGGGAAAGCTCACCCACGTCCGCAATCTAATCCCAGCAGATCCCTATAAACCCCCACAGAACGAAAACTGGCCTAACAAGCGTCCCCGTTTATCCACCTTCAATGACGATGAATCACTTTCGGACTTGTTCGCTTCACAGGTTTACTCTCTTCTTGGAAACCAGCCCGCCAACGATCTCGCCGGACTCAGCAAAATCGCGGCCACTGGCTACGTAAAGCTTTCCACCGAGCAGCAATGCAAAGTTGTCGACAACCTGGGATTACTCTCCTGTGCCCACTCCGGGATGTTGCATCGCTCCAAAGCTGGCTCCGAATACGTCTACCGCTGCTCATTTTGCGACACTGGTATTGAATCTCGAGATTTGATCCCAGGTCAATGTAAAGATGGAGAAGACTCGGAGATACTCGAAACTTTCAAGGTGTTGATTACTTTGGATGAGTTCAACGAGTCGCCAACCGTGAAATGTCGCGCGATGCGTAGTTTGAGGCGCGTGACGAATCATACATATAATTTGGAGTATCTGGAGTTGGACAAGTCGGCGTTGGGGTCGTGGTGTATTGGGGGGCTGTTTAGCTCACGGAGAGAGCTGAGAATTGCTGCTGGGTATGGGAAAACCCTAGTTTATGTTTGGAAATGTGATCGAGATGCTGATCGAGGAGTAGACGTATCTTACCATCCTTTGTCAACTTCACTCGCGAAGACCGGGAGTTTGAGGAAGCAATGGAGAAAAGGGAGATGCGGATGACACAGCAGAACATGTCCCAGATGACTCGTATCAGCCGAGCAAAAGGTCAGGAGATTGCCAAACATAATCGGATTATGATTGCAAAGGAATTACACACATTCACGGAGCCAAAGTTCCAAGAGACTTGTGTAATGGCCTGGGGGCAATTGGGACGGTAGGATCCCACACTGACATGCCCCAGTCTCGAAGCTGACAAGTATACAGCATTTATAAGGCAACCGACCTCAATCTCGTCCTCGTCAGGCTCGTGGAGTATCTAGGTCATTCGTCAACCTTTATCACTGGTGTGGCCTTGAGTGAACTTTCCGAAATTGCCCGCGTCCATAGCGTTACACCTCGACGTCTCCTTTCACCCTTCTACCGAAGCATCAGTTATCCCGTTGTCTCGCACCTCATCACGAAGCCCCAAGTCGCGGAAAATCTCACTTCATTGTTAGCCATGGATGTCGATGAGTTCCTAAAAATTACTCGAGTCTATACACTCCCGTATCTTGTCCTCAGCCAGAATCGGAAAGTCATCAACAGGATTGCAGCGGCTTGTGGGCATGAAGGGCAGCCGCAAATTATATGTCATGATAATATTGCTCCCATATTATCGGTACTGTTTGTACAGAATGTGGATGATTTGGAGGGGAATGCCCAGAAGTTACTGGAGGGGATTGCACCAGTGTTCAAAGCGAGTAAGGTCGACGAGCTGGTGAGACCTGATGCAGTGCCAATAGCTGGGGAATTGTTGAAATCCTATAGCGATGCAGGCCAGGAAATGCGACTGAGGGTAGGTAATTCTTTCCATTGGGATAAACCTGAACTGAGGGCTGACGTTTTCATAGATCCTGAAAGCGCTGAAACTGGTGGCAAAATTGTGCGACAAAAAGCCCCCAAAGCCGAAAAAACAGGACAAGCAGGACCCATTGGGAAGTTTTTTCCAGATGCATGTTCTCGGGCTTTGTCAACATTTCAGCGAAAGCATGCGTGAACCACACACCATGACGCCGCTGAGTGATAAGATCCGTTGTCTCAATGCCGTCAAGGACATGTTGGAGCTTGCAAAAGGTTGGGTTGTGGATGGATTACCTCAAATAACGGCCTATCTCCAGCAAGCAATGGAATCCGAAGAACTTCGAGCCAATGCCCTTCTGGCCTGGAAATCGGCGATTGAGAACCTCGAAGATCATCAAGTTCAATCGATTATCGGACAAACCTTCTCCCTCGTTGTGCAATACTGGGGCCAACTCGATGTTACTGCCTACGCAGCTGTGCGCGAGATGATCGATCACCTATTTTCGGATCGAAGACAAGCGATAAAGGAGGTCGTGGATAGTATCCCATCCCTGGCATCGATTCCGCTATTCTCAAGGTATAACAAATATTTGCTTAAATGGCGGGATAATCCAAGCCCGGATGTGGAGCTGCGCCATCTCATCACACGAGTAAAACATGAGAATGGTGCTGTGGTAGAACAGGCACTGGTGGAGCTTGTGGCAGCGTTGCAACGGAATGAAGCGACACTGCATAAGAGCATTGTTCTGGAGAAACCGGATCCAGTCATCTCCGAAATTGTTCGGTGTCTATTAGACGTTGTGTTGCGATTCAAGGATACGTTACCGGATATGAAGCAGAGGATTAACGATCTCTGTGGTCAATGTTTGGGACTCATCGGAGCACTGGATCCAGCGCAAGTCGAAGCTCCGCGAGAGAAAGAGGAAATGATTGTCCTCCACTACTTCTCCAAAGCTGACGAGAGTAAAGACTTTGTTCTCTTCTTCCTCGAAAAAGTTCTCGTCAAAGCCTTTCTAGCAGCAACGGAATCAAAATCCCAACTCCTCCTAGCCTGGGCCGCGCAAGAACTTCTCCGATTCTGCGACCTCACCTCGGAAACCCTGTTCTCCCGCCGCCTAGGCCAGAAAACCCCAATACAGAAAAAATGGGAATCTCTCTCCGTCTCTGCCCGGGCAACCCTTACTCCTCTTTTAACCTCCAAATACGTTCTTGGCACCAAGGCAGAGGTTCCAGAAATCACGTACCCGGTCTTTAGTAATGAAATCACGTACCGTGGCTGGATCAACACCTTTCTCCAAGACATCATGTCGAACTATGTCGGCGAAAATGCAAGCACCATCTTTAGCACATGCTTAAGGATCCTGAAAGGCCAGAATATTGCGATTTTGCATTTCCTCTTGCCATATGCCGTCACACAAAATGTGATTTGTGGGACGCCGCAACATAGCAAGAATATTGCGAAAGAGTTTCTCGCTGTAATGAAGCATCGCTGTGATAGCAGTAACCCACACGAAATTTGGTTACTCCAGCATTGTTCAGAGGCTGTGTTTATGGTTACGGATTACATGACACGCTGGCTCCGTGATCGGAGGAGGTATAATGTTGAGCAGAAGGAAAGGCAAAGGAGGAAGAATACCAATGTTCATGGCGACGATGCAGACCCGGAGGCAGATTATGATGAGCCTGTTCAGAGGGTGGATGCGTTTTTGAAGTCGATTCCCCCGGATTTGATGGGACTGAGATCGCTGGAGGTGCAGTCGTATTCGAGAGCGCTGTTGTATTGGGAGCAACATATCCGGCAAACATCTGCCACTGCGACAGAAGCTGAGATGGAGCCACTTTATCAGGAGTTGCAGAAGATATACACGCATATCGACGAACCCGATGGAATGGAAGGTATCTCCACGAAGATCGCCAACTTGGATATCGAACAGCAAGTTCTGGAGCACAGGAAAGCTGGACGTTGGACCGCCGCTTTGACATGGTATGAACAGATGGTTGAACAGAAACCCGGGGACCGACATCTCCAGAATGATCTTGTCTCGTGTTTACGGGATTCAGGACAATTTGATGTGCTCTTGCGCCAGATCGACTCAATGATGGCGACCTCTCCGGTATCACATTCCGCTTTACTTCCGTCTGCTGTGGAGGCGAGCTGGGTTACAGGGCAATGGAATTTGCTTGAGAAGTACCTCCAAATGAGCGTCCCTAAAACAAATTACGACGTCTCCCTGGGCCGCTCTCTCATGGCGCTGAAAAGGGGGGATCTCGAGGACTTTCAGAAACAAATCATGGACGCGCGTGAAGATGTTGTATCTGCAATGACGGAGACTACAGCAAGCTCAGTCCGGCAATGTCATGGGGCCTTGGTCAAACTACACGCGTTAACAGAGCTCACGGATATTGCGGCTGTTTTAAGTGAATCTACAGATCTCAGCGCCGCTGTCCGGAATGAAGACCCCGTAACTAATGCACCAGGTCTCAAAAATCGACTTGACACTCGTCTCCATCTCCTCGGAATGTATGAGAAGGATAAGCAATATATTCTCGCTCTCCGCCGTGCTGCGTTCGAATTATCGCCACATTCGGAACCAATTGAACTACTACCCCAACCAGGCCGAGTCCCCAACCAACTCCCCGTAATCGACGAACTCAAAGTATCAGCCTGGCTCTCGACTGCACGCCTAGCGCGGAAAGATTCAGCCGAGAAACAGGCCTTCAACGCCGTCCACCACGCCTTGAGACTCAATAAAACCCTTTCCGCCGTCGAACACGCGAAACTTCTCTGGCATTGTGGTCAACACCAGCATGCGATCCGTAACCTCACCAAAGTTCTCGAGAGTAGGGTTCTTGAGTTCGATGCGAGTGATAAATCGGATTCGCGCACTGTCAGCACTTCCACTACTAGTACGATTGGAACTGCTGTAACTGCTGTTGGGGGAAGATCGAGAACGGTTACAGCGGATGGAAAGATGACGCAGAGTATGAGGGTGGCAAAGGCAAAGTTGTTGAGAGCCAAGTGGATTGATGAGACTGGAAGGACGAGTAGCGATAAAGTGCTTGAACAGTACAGAGATGCGAGCTCGTGGTTTGCAAAGTGGGAGCAGGGGTTTTATTATATTGGAAGGTACTACAATAGGTTGTACATGGAACAGAGTGAATTGGATTTGGAGAACCAGACGCAGGTCTTGTGGGTACCCCCTCTACCCGAGGAAGAGAATATTGCTAATACCGGGATAGTGTCACGGGAGAGTTGGCGAGGCTCATTGCACAGAACTATGCGAGAGCTTTACGATGTGGAGTCAAGTATATCTTTCAAACGATGCCGAGACTATTGACGGTGTGGTTGGATTTGGGAGATAATATGGGTGTTATCAATACCTCCAAAGCTTTGACTCTGTGAGTTCAAGCATATTGAAGGGATCAGAAATGTACTAACAAACGGCACAGTGACTATATTTCCTTCACTGAACGAGGCCGCAAGAAGTCTCTCGATGCCATTAATGACACTATTACGCGCTCCGTAACTCGTGACCTTCTCCAGCCATGGATGGTATTTTCCCTTATTTTACTCTTAAATTAAAGCTCCTATTAACTTCTTCTCTCAGTTTTATACTGCATTTCCACAAATTATCTCCCGCATGACACACAGTCACAAAGCTGTTTACGACTGCATTGAAATAATCATTCACCAAGTCCTCAACGCCTACCCGCAACAAGCACTTTGGTCCATCACAGCCGCCTCCAAATCGACGGACGTCACGCGCAACAAGCGCGGCAACAGAATCCTGCGGAAGCTGCAACAATCCAAAGCACAACCACGCGGAAACAGGGGCCGGCCATTAGTGATGACGGATCTTGTGCAGGGCGCGACGAGACTAACGGACCAACTGGTGAGGCTTTGCAATGTTGAGATAAGCACGAAAATAATGTCGACGACCTTGTCGGCGAGTCCGATTAGTATGGATCCTGCGAAGATGGCCCCGGTGGGAATGTTTGTGCCTGCACAGAGAGTGCTGGCTATTACACTTCCTCCTCCGACGTTTGGGATGAGTGAGATGCAGGAGTATATGCCGTTTATGGAGAGCCAGCCGACAATTGAGAGTAAGTGGTCTTCTGCTGCTCTGTGATTGCAATGGGACTAATGGTAAAATAGAATTCGAGGAAAATGTGGAGATCATGAACTCGCTTCAAAAACCACGCCGCATCACCATTGTCGGTTCAGACGGAAAGCGGTACGGGTTTTTGTGCAAACCCAAAGATGACCTCCGCAAAGACCAGCGGCTCCTCGAGTTCTCGACAATGATTGATCGCCTCCTGAAGAAAGACCCCGAATCTCATCGCAGACGCTTGCGTAAGTGATACACATTGCGACTGAAGAAGTGATACTCATGGTGGCAGTTATTCGCACATACTGCGTTACCCCACTGAATGAAGAATGCGGCCTCATCGAATGGGTTGAAAACATCCGCACATTACGAGACATTATCCTCAAAAATCTTGGAGTCCGCGGGATCAAGATGAATGTACATATACGTCTCTCTTCTTCTTCCTCCCCCCCTCTCCTCCGCCCCAAAACACCAAAAGGCTGACATGTATTCCTAGTATTACGCTATTCGCACTCTCCTAGACGAGTCCTCATCCGACGGCGCCAACAACACGCAAGCCTACTACGAACTCCTCCGCATGTACCCCCCCGTCTTCGCCGACTGGTTCCTCACCACCTTCCCGGACCCCTCAACCTGGTTCACCTCCCGTCTCCGGTACACGCACACCTGCGCGGCCATGTCAATGGTCGGCTCCATCATCGGCCTCGGCGACCGCCACGGCGAAAACATCCTCTTCTCCACTCTCACCGGCGACACGGTCCACGTCGACTTCAACTGCCTTTTCGACAAGGGTCTCTCATTCGAGAAACCCGAGCGTGTACCATTCCGGTTGACGCAGAACATGGTGGACGCGTTAGGACCTTCCGGCGCAGAGGGGGTGTTCCGGAAAGCTTGTGAAACAACGATCCGCTTGTTGCGCAATAATATCGATACCATGATGACGGTTCTGGAGGCGTTTACGCATGACCCCGCTGTTGATATGGTCAGTAATGTGCATAAGCGGAAACAGAATTTTAAGCCCGGTGTGATGATCCCGCCGAGGAGTCAGAAGGAGGTGATGGAGAGGATTGTTAGGAGGTTGAGAGGCGTGGTGGAGGAGGCGGAGAGGGGAGGAGAAGCGGGCAGGGAGAGGAGGGGTGGGGGGGTGGGCGGTGAGGAGAGGTTGAGTGTTGAGGGACAGGTCGAGGTGTTGATTGGCAGAGCGATTGATCCAGATAACTTGAAGAACATGTATGTCGGGTGGTGTCCGTTCTTCTAGAAGGCTTGCTTGGAGGGTGGGTAGCGATACTATTTTGCACATAACACATTATGTTCATGAAAGTAATAATTAGTAGTAACCAAACAAGAGCTGTATTCAATCGAATCACACAAGATCACGGTGGTCAGGCGTTGTCCCGGTAACTCCAGGTACCCAACCTCAATCCCAAATGTTGTAGACCACACAGCTATCCGGAAAAATAATATCCAGCAACAGAATGTAACAGCATCCATGGCACTCTGGAAAAACAAAAAAAAAAAAAAAAACAGGAAAAAGAAAAGTTGGCCCACTCCAGGATTTGAACCTGGGACCTCCCGCAACCTTGGTAGCCCAAAGCGGGAATCATAGCGACTAGACCAAGTAGGCATCACTGAGTATTTTCATACCGGTTGTTAATTGTTAATGATTATATATATGACTGCATCTGAACTTCACTTTGCTCATCCTCGTGCGGGGCAGGTTCTTTCATGTGATGACGAGTGGCGGCGGTAAACGGTGAGTGGCGAGTACATGGTACCAGATCAGAACTACGCTGCATGTCGATTCAAGCCCCCAATAATAATTTGCTTTCCATCGCTGGATTTCAACTCCCGAGATCTCAATACAACACACGTATAGATAACCGACTTTCCGCATCAAAAACTCCCATTTCGTGAACCACCAAAAGCCCGAAACAACAACAGCATCCCCCCGCGGTAGTTGAAAACCGCATACATCTCTCATCTCCATCGTCTACTACTCCCGCCACTGCTACTAACAACAAACCAACCCCCCCACATCATGCACCCGAAACCCAACGCCGGATATGTTGAATGAAGAATCCCAAAGCCCAAAAGCCCATAGCCCAAGTCCGAAACAAACAAACCCTCAAAACGTAAAAAAAAAAGCAAAGCAAAATGTCAGATATCATACAAACCAGATGGAAAAAATATGTGAGAAAAGATGAACAACAAATGGGGGGTAAAAAAAGAAAAAACAAAGAAAAAACAAGACAAACGTTGAGAATGTCCTCTAAGGTGTATCGATAATGCTCTGTGAGTTGAATGTACAGATGATAACTGTGATGATTATGGTGAATGTTGTATCGCCGCCGATTCGCCATTTACCGGGAGCCCTTTAGAGCCTAAAATAGGTCAGTACTTTGCGCCCCAATCAAACCCTATAGGATATTCCAAGAACTCACCAAATGCATAAACTCCTCACGAGTCCTTGTGCTCTTCCGGAACACGCCGAGCATAGAGCTTGTCGTAGTAGTCGCAGTCGTTTTTCCCACTCCACGCATAACCATGCAAAGATGTGCGCTTTCCATGACAACGGCGACACCACGTGGCTGCAGAATTTCCTCGATCGCCATGGCGACCTGTTTCGTGAGGCGCTCTTGGAGCTGCAGACGGCGGGCAAACATTTCGGCGATGCGGGCAAACTTGGAGAGGCCAAGGACTTTGCGGTTGGGGATGTAGCCAATGTGCATTTTTCCGGTGAACGGGACCAGGTGGTGCTCGCACATGGAGAAGATTTCAATGTCCTTGACAATAACTATCGAGAGGGTTAGTTCGAGTTATAGGACAATGGAAAAGATGCATACCGAGCTCATCGTGGTCTTCTTCGAATACGGCGTTATTCACGATTTGCTTCAGGTTCTCTTCATAGCCCTTGGTGAAGTAGAGCATCGCCTTTGCATACCGTTGAGGAGTGTCAAGAAGACCCTCACGGTCCGGATCCTCCCCAATGCATTCGAGGATAGTACGAATTCTAAGTCATGTTAGAGACCAATTGGGGGCACAGTCACCCTCCGAGGGCACTTACGCTCCAGAGAGGCTTTCAAGGCGCTTCTGGGACTCCTCCGGTGTCGCCTCGAGTCTTGCCTTCGTCCCAAGACTGGGCCAGCTGAGGCCGTCAAAGTCAACCGGCGGGTTCATGGTGTATGGAGTAGCCGGTCTTGAGATTTGGGGGGTGGCGAGTCCATTGAGGCTCGCAACTGTCCCAACAGGAAGATGAGGTCTAGGTTGCGGATGCTGGTGGCTATGATGAAGAGCGACGGCGGTGCGAGCTCTTTCCGCTGTGGTATGGGTGCTGGGCGCAATATCATGCTGAGGCCCCCGAGGGGTGTCCCGAGATGCGCTGATTTTCAGACTCTTGAAAAGCTCCTCGGTGGAAGTCTCGGAGGGAGGAGTGGTGGTGCCATTAGCAGTCGAGTGGTTGTCGACAGGCTCAGCGAGGGCCGAAGCCTTGTTCATGGGAGCAGTGGTGGACGACATGGTTCGGAAGCGCTTCGGAAAAGTCGAACAGGGACGAACTGCGAAGAACAGGCGAGTAGGCCGGAGCGCCTGGCAGGTAATGTAGAGAGTTATGGCGGAAGGTGGGAGGAGGAACGAAATGAGATGTGAGATGGCAACGAGCACGAGGGATGCAAAAGACGAGGAGATGAGGGCGGGGGGAAGCAGGATTAGTGTCAAGTATAGCGTGAAGGGTGTTGCGCAGGGTCTATAGTCATCCGGAGAAGCTGGGTGGCGGGGATGCTTGAGCACCATGGCGGGAAGCTTGAATTTTCCTGAGGCGAGGGCTTAGGGCTTGGGGCTTGGGGCTTAGGCTTGCCACGCTAGCAACAATAGTCCATTGGATAGTGTATGAATCCATTGGCTGAACTAACCAGATCATGTCCTAATATTGCGATGGCTAGATCTAGTTACTATCTACATCTTTCCAATAGACATCCATCCAGTCTGCGTGGCACCTCATCTGCCAGCTCCACCTCACCTCCATCCCCACAGCTCCCCACCCGCCGCCCCACCTCCATCCCTCTCGCCTCTCGCTTCCCCACAGCCGTAATGCCGTTTCGGGGCGCCTTAATCGCCGTCGAAGGCCTTGACCGCTCCGGCAAGACAACCCAATGCTCCCACCTCTTCCGCTCTCTCACCACCCTCTCCACCAAGACCTCCCTCCCTTCTCCCCAACTCCTCAAATTCCCCGACCGCACAACCACCACCGGCCAGCTCATCAACACCTATCTCACCTCCTCTCTCCCTCTCGCCGATGAATCCATCCACCTTCTCTTCTCCTCCAACCGGTGGGAAGCACGCGCGCAAATTCTCTCACTGCTGGAATCTGGGGTCACGGTGATCCTCGATCGTTATGTGTATTCTGGGATCGCGTTTTCCGCGGCAAAGGGGTTGGATTACGGGTGGTGTAGAAGCCCAGATGTAGGCCTGCCGAAACCGGATTTGGTGGTGTTTTTGGATGTGGAGGAGGAGGTGCAGAAGGAGAGGGGTGGGTGGGGGGAGGAGAGGTACGAGACGATTGAGATGCAGAGGAGGGTGAGGGAGGTGTTTAGGAGATTGAGGGAAGAGGAAGGGGGGTGGTGGGTTGTTGATGCGGGGAAGGGTGAGGAGGAGGTACGGAGTGAGGTGTGGAAGGGAGTGGAGAGGGTGGTGGAGGAAGTGAAGGGGAAGGAGGTGGGGGTGTTTCGGTAGATGGAGCGCTATCAGGCAGAAAGACCACCGAAGGGCCGGCTCAACAGCGTAGATATTGTATCTGGCCGGATACTTGGCGGATTGAATAATTATTTCTAATATCACGTTCCGGAGATTAAGGCCGTTCCGATCTTTGAGATTATGATGCGGAGATCGATTAGAAATCAATGCTGTGTCCGTGACTCGTCTCAATTCATTACCTTGGTATCAACCAACATCTAACCCTTCACCCACTCACTCCCATCTATCACCAAATATACACACCCTCTCACCCCGCATACACAACGCCCTCCCACTCGGCCCCCTCCTCCTCCTCCTGCACTTCCGCACTAAACGCCAACTTCTCCAACTCCCTCACAAAAAAGTCCATTTCGGCCTCCCTCATCTTCTCCTCCATCCCCATTTCCTTCGGCCACCTCCTCGTATTATAAAACATTGTCAACGCCCTGAGTGCATTCTCCTGGGGCACACTTTCCTCAACCTCCTCATCGATATCGCCACCCGCAAGCCAGTCATCGCGTAGCTCCGGTCTGCAGTGAAGATATATACTCGTGATGACGCGCATATTGCTCTGGCGCCATTTCCGACCGCAGTATGGGACTTGACCTTTAAACACCTTGAGGGTGTAGAGGCGGAGCTGGCGTTGCGGGCATTTGAGGGCTTTGCGGAGGAGGAGGGAGGACTTGTATTGGACTAGGGCGAGGTTGCGGTGCGCTTTGTTTTTGACGACTTTTTGGAGAATGCGCATGAGGTTTGTGGAGGTGAAAAAGTTGCGCCAGGAAAAGAGCGTGATCATTTCCGGGATGCCGTTGGCGCCGCCGTCGAAAGAGTCGGGGTTGGAGGGGAGGGATTCTTGGGGTGGTGGTGGGGGTGAGTCCCGCGGGTTGAGGGATTGGTTGGGATGGCGGAGGATTGGTGGGGGGCAGGCGGAGTCGGGAGAGGAAGAGCCGGGGGTGTTGAGGGGCCGCGGATGGAGTGAATGGAGGTTGCAGATACGGAAGTAGGTTCGTTCGGCATGGTCAGATTGTGCTGTGAGATGAGCAACCACATCTTGCTGGTTGAGGATCTTGAGGAGGAGGGGAATATAGTTGCTGTCCAACAGCAGCTGGGTGAGGTATTCGAATTTAAGGATGTCTGCGCGAAATATGAGTTTCTACCAGATCAAGGGAATTGTGGGGTTACTCACGAGAAACACGAAACCACTTCAAGAGCATCAGAAGCAGGCCTGTCACAGCCTTGGACGCAATCTCACGATTTCGGACACCATCAAACTCTTCCCACTGCTTTGCCTCTTCCGCTTCTCTCTCCGCTTGTTGCTGTGCTTGCTGTTGTTCCCAGGAAGTTGATCCCCCCTCGTCAATCGTACCCAATCCACCGCCCCCCCTCCTTCGGTCGAAGATACTCCACGAGTGGCGCAACGAGTTTGAGGCACCAACATCTCCATCGTTCGGCGCTGGATCAGACACAACCATCTTCGAAAGACCGTTGCCTAAACATATCAGCATTGAGTTTTGCGTGGTGGTAGGTATCAAACTAACTCTCGCCATCTCCGGCATAGGTATTCTGTGGGGGTGGAGGAGCAGGAGCAGGAGCAGGAGGTGGTGCCACCGCAATACTCTGTAACATGACCTTAAACATGACAATCACCAAGCTCTGCAACTGCGGCAATGCTGCTTGCTGTATATAGTCAGTATCTCTATATCATAGGTTCACGATAAAGACTCACATAGACCTCTTGCACACCCCTTAATCTCTTCTCCTCCCATCTGGGAACTCTATCCTCAACCTTCCACTTCTCCTTTTCCAACTCCCTCTCCTCCTCTCCCACCATCCAACCTCTTCTACTCTTCTCGAATGCCTCCTTCTCATTCCATAGCTGCTTCATAGCCATCGTGGTCCTCAATCTACTTGAAAACAGATCACCAGCTTCCTTGATACTCGTCGGAACCCCTCCCGCTTCCTCCGCTCTCCACCATGGCTGCCCCACAGCACCAACAACCTCTCCTTCCGACGGTGGATACAAAAATGGGAACTGATTATTGGTCTGGTAATTATGTTTCTTCTGCGTCTTTCCACCTGCGGCCGGGGCGGGACTAGGCGGTGGACTTGGTGCAGGTGTAGCAATGTGCACACCCCTCTCCACAATGCTAACCAGGTTATCGATACTCCCCTTTCCACCCAAAAGGACATCATTATTCCCGCCCGTCCTTACAGCTTCGCGTTCCGTCAAGCTCGGCAGGAACGATGGCATCTCAAATGGGAACAAGCTTTTCGGCGGATCGTAGGCGGGATATTTCGCAATAAGGTCTTGCCGGAAAAGGTGATAATCCAACGGCGAAGCTGTGATTTTCGATTTATCGACTTCTGGAGAAAGACCAGTCGCAACACGGGCGAATTTCTTGACTCTCTTGAGATGTGTTTCCGGGGATCCGAATTGAAGGAGCGTTGCTTTCCAGGCCAACAGGAGGAGATGCATCAACGGCAAATCCGCGTTCTCTTCCCAGCGGACACGGGAGATTGTTCTCAGGAGGAACCCGAGAAAGCCGCCTTCTCCCGGGAGCATCGCAAGCTGGTCACGGAATGCTTCCAGCTTGGTGTCGAACCCAATCCGATCTTCCGGTGTTTCCTCTTCACTTGTCAACCTTGTTGTCTCGAGCATGAAGTAAAGGATCGTCATGGACTGCTTCAACTCTCTCCTATTAGCTGCCTTCTCGGATAACAATTCATTGGGATCCGGAGCTTCAATAACGCCACTAGCCGCCGCCGTTGTTTGTTGCGCAAACTCCCATTCCTTCGCCAATGCCTTCCGGAGACAGTTGTACACCGCTTCAAATGCGCCTGTTTCCCGTAGCAGTGGAACGTTGCTCTTAATCCAGTCCATCTGCTCTCCCTCCGATCTGGTTTCCCCATACACTCCCTGGGCAATAAAGCTGATAGCCTCCAATCCCTTGATTCTCTCCGCCTGGTCGACATGTTCCATCAGATCGAGGCATCGGGAGATGAAGCGGCGGCGTTTGACGTCTTTACTAGTTACCCAATGAGATTGCCGGCCGGGTGAGGCTTGTCCGGGACGGAGTGACAGAGTGGTGTAGATTATTTCAAATGTTTGCTTTGCACCGCCGATTACCATGGCAAGCTCTGATTCGGAGTAGGAGAACCATTCGTTCAGCTCGGTTTCAAGGTCCTGGGAGGGGCGATATTCGAATGCGTACTCCGGTTGCTAAAGATGGCATAGTCAGCATTCAACGTTTCAGCTTCAATTTTTACCCAGCAGCGATTCAATTTCCCACTCGCAACAAACGAAGGAAGCAGCACTCACCACAATCCTCCCACCTTCCCCCACCAACCTCCTCAACTGCTGCAAACTCAAGCTATCCTGAATCATATCCTGAGCTCCCATCCCCTGCTGCCCACTCCCGGTAGTATCCCCATTCTGCCCCCTCCCCCCATCACCACCCTGCTGTACTTGTTGCTGTTGCTGCTGCGCACGACTAGTATCAATCCTCAATCCTGCCCCAGGACCCGCATTTGCGCCCGTTGACGAGTTCTGCATTTTCCCTCCACCACCAGCGTCACCAGTTTCGCCAGCTCCAGCTCCAGCTCCGATTTCGTTGTTGGATATCCCCGTGTTCCCGCCCCCGCCCGAGTTCTTAGCTCCGTTTCCGTTGGAATCACTGGAACCTCCACCAATTTTCTGCTTATTCAGAGCCGTGGAGGCAGACGACGCAGACGCAGACGCAGACGACGAGGAAGTGGAGGAAGATAATGTTGCAAGCGATCCCGCCGCCGATCCGGTATTTCCGGGCTTCGGGGCGGGCTTGGAATGGATGCCGATGTTGTCGGGATTGAGCGGGTGTTCTTCGAGGCGGACGGAGGACGAGCGGCGGCGGCGGCCAACTACGGGAGCGGCGAGGGAATTACTGGCGGACGGAGCGGACGTGGCTGCGGGCGGAGTCGCTGAGGCGGTGGTGGTGGTGATTGTAGGAGGCGCGGGGAGGGGGAGGGTAGGTGGGTTTGAAGGCCCGCGGTGGGGCGGTTGGGGAGGTATGGTTGCGGATAGGAGGAGGGACCGTGAGAGGTGAGGGTTGGAGCTCAAGGCAAATTGGGAGGGGCGGTTATGCGATGGTGGTGAGATACGATCGGTGTTTGCAGCTGTAGGTATGATGGTGGAGCATTCATTTGTGTAACTGTCGTCTGGCATCCAATGAGGTCAATGGTTGGATCCTGTCACTCGATTGGGCTAAATATGGCAAATTGCTTCACCAATACCAATAAGTACCTGCCCATCACTTGCCCCATTATCAAAAGCTGATAGATTTTGAGTCCAGGTGTAGTCGGATTGAAGTGGAAGATCCTATACACACTTCTTTGCTTACACTCAAAGCACTGGTCTTACAGTGATTAATACTCCATAACTGACTGTAATTATCGCATCCCCAAAAACACCAACGACATTACAAATACAATCCCTCCGGCTCTCCCTCAGTCTTCGTCCTCAACACTCTCTCCCTCGCCGACCGGAAGTCCGCCATCTGAACCCTCATACGCCGTTCTCGAAGCGCCAAAAGACCAGCCTCAGTACAGATTGCCTTGATGTCTGCACCAGACAAGTCGTCTTTCTGGTTTATGAACTCGTCCAGATCAACGTCATTGCTGAGGGCCATCTTGGATGTATGGAGGGTGAAGATCTTTCTCTTGGTAATCTCTGTACGGTTGTTAGCGCTTGAACCACAGATCTCGGGTAATTAGACTTACGGTCAGGATTCTCAAACAAAATCTTCCGATCAATACGTCCCGGACGAATCAAAGCTGGATCCAAAGTCTCAATCTTGTTTGTCGCCATAATAACTTTCACATCGCCACGATCATCAAAACCATCAAGCTGATTCAAAAGCTCCAACATGGTTCTCTGAACCTCACGCTCACCACCACTGGTTGACTCGTAACGTTTCGTTCCAATAGCATCAATTTCGTCAATGAAAACAATACTTGGAGCGTGTTCTGCAGCAACCTGGAAAATCTGTCGACACAATCGAGGACCGTCACCAAGATACTTCTGAATCAACTCCGACCCGACAATGCGCAAGAAAGTGGCCGACGTCTGGTTTGCAACCGCCTTGGCCAACAACGTCTTTCCCGTACCCGGCGCACCATACAAAATAACACCCTTCGGAGGTTTGATACCCATCTCTTCGTAAAGCTCAGGGTGAAGGAGCGGAAGTTCGACGGATTCTCGCACTTCCTGAATTTGTTTCTCGAGACCACCTATATCAGCGTATGACTCTGTCGGCGCTTTGTCGAGCTTCATAACGGAGATGAGAGGATCGGCATCGTCGGACAGCACACCGACGATGGAGACTGTCTTGTGGTGAAGGAGAACTGAACATCCTGGCTCGAGGAGGTCTTTGTCGACAAAAGACATGATGGAAACATAGTATCTGTCGAGATCAGCAAAGGCCTCTCTAATTCTCCAAGAAACGCATACTCTGGACCGGTAGTACTTGAGACGATGGCATGGTCATCATCGATCATTTCCTCCAGCGATCCAACACCCATGGGGCTTCCACGCATATCATCAACGCGACTCCTCTCCTCTTCTTGTCTTTGCTCAGCGCCTCCCTTCTCTCCTTTCCGTCCTCTCAGGCGCTCCTGGTTGTCGACAAACACTTCCTCCAGAAGCAAATGATCCTTGATACGCTCCATCCGCAGCATCTTCAGCTTACATCGTGCATTCGGGAAAACGGTAGGAAGCTTGCTGGCGGAGTCTGGACCAGCGGAACGCTTCTTCTTGCGGCCGACGCGGGTGGTAGGAGGAGGCGGTTCGTACTTGGGTTTGTCTTTCTGCTTGATGGTTAGATGGATCCGATTTCTCAGACCAAAGTCCATACCTTCTGGTCCTTTGAATCTTTTCCACCCTCTCCTCCTCCGGGCGGGAGTCCGGATTGGCCTTGACCCTACAGGTAAAGCTGTCAGTAAGCTGAGATGGAATCGGATGTGCCTTGGTGGCTGCCGGTGGTAGAAGGGTGGTGGGGAGTCCGTACCATGATTGAAAGCTAGTATTCGAGTTTCTGGGGTATTCGGTAATGAGAGTAGATGACAACGAGATGGATGCGGCGTTGAGCAACGATGGCGGAGGAGTGGGAGGAGCTTGAACGTGTTGATGAGGATAGAAGTCGAGCTGCTGAGGCTCTCACGCATGGTTACGCCACATTGCATGACTCAGCAATTTGGAAATCGAGTGATGACAAATGAGCTTAAAGACGAGTCAGGAATGTGCTCTTCTTCTACTTTCCAAATATCTTCCTCGTAATAGTCCTCGGCATACAGTACACAGGATCCACTTCTTCTAGTCCTTCGTAACCCAATAAACTCAAACCGGCCACGCCAAACACAGTATGGAAAACATCCGGCATATCGCCCGGCCGATCAGCTATCCCGCCCTTCTCCTCGTCCTGACAGCGCAGAATGAATTTTACCAGACTGTCTTTATCAATCCAATCCAGCTTTCCAATCATTGCCATAGAGCTCAACACCCACCATGAATAGCAGACATCCTCCAGCTTTTCCGGTCTGCCATTCAACCCACCGTTGGGGAGTTGCCGCTCACACAACCAATCCCCCAACAAATCCTTATCTAACCGCTCCAAATCCCCGGCTATAGCCAGTGCTCCAACACAAGTGAAGATTTGGCCAGAATGAGATTCCGCGCCGGGGGCCATTCCAAAACCTCCGTCGTGATTCTGACACCTCATGACATACTCCACAGCCTTCGGGACGTTGATAGCATCCAGGCGGCCCAGCAAGGATAAGCAGTTCATGGCGCCGTACAAGAACCTTGTATCCGTCTCCCCCCACTCATCGCCGGCAAAGACCCCATCCTCCTGCTGCAGCCCGGATATCCACGACACCACCGCGTCCTGGTCTATGGCGTCTAACGCATCTTCAATTGCAAGTATCTGAATGGCGGATACAGTGTAGAGGAGATGTGGATCATGGCCCGGATGAGCTCCGAAGCCGCCGCACGGGTGTTGACAGGACTTGACGAAGGCGATGGTGTCGTCTCGGGGGAGAGCATCGGGGTGTCCGAGAAGGCAGAGAGCTGTGAGGCCCCAGTAAACTCCAGATAAGCGGAGATGCTCGGTGAGCCAGTATTCGAGGGAATCTCGGCGGGTATCGAGCGAGCGGATATATGCGACGTGTTTTTCAACGTGTAGAATATCGTTGGAAACGGAGCTGTCGGCCATGGTGACGGTGATGATGAGTGGTGGGGTAGTGGAGGGACAAGGGAGCTGCAGCCTCCATAGCTAACAACACCATCGCCAGCTAACTCATCACATTGACAACACGCTCTTGCCCTGCCGCACTCTCTCCCCTTCATTGCTCACCATCCAACTCTCGGCCCCATGACACCATGTGGCGTCCCCTTCCCTTGGCGTGTCTTCTAGTCCTGCCATCAATGCAACCACATCTTTACATTTCTCTCCCAAACCTTGGACCATCCACCATCTATAACCTGTCCTCGCTGTAACCACGACATCATGGGCTGTCACCACGGGGTTTCATTCTACAACTATTCCCGCCGACACCGATGTCTCGGGACGGAAATCACGTACGCCTGGACCTGCAGGTCATGTGATCATACGTATGGGCCCCATACCAAGTTGAATTGTTGTCGGATTTTCTATGACACCGGGAGGAGATGCGAGTATGAATGGAAGATGGGTGGATGTGAGTGGAAGGCGATTAAACCAGACTCAAACTGGTGTGGGTTAGTGGGTTCGATGGAAAAACGGAGGATCCGCCAGCTGCACGACTTTGTGAGGAAGTATTGGGAATAGACGGGGGAATACTGGGGAAGAAATGACTGAGGTACCTTTGACAGCCGTTCACGGCCATTCATCTTCACAATGAACATATCGAAACAACAGTTCTTGCAGTTCATGTTTACTATTACTATAACGCAGGAGGCCCAAGCATAAGGGGTGAATGATAAATGGACAACTCACATCTTCCCCTTCTCCCCCTCTCCGACCCTTTCACCTCCCATACTCTCTACAGGCACTTCAACCACCTGATCCACACCCTCATATTTTGGCACATCAACCCCCCATCTTTCTGCCACTCCAGGGCTCACAAACCGTCCACCCACAAAATGTCTTTTGCCCTTGAAGAATTTCACCAGAGGTTTTGGCGCCGTCAAGCTCACCAAGTAATCTGGATGCCACCCCTTCACAGGGCCTTCATCCGGAGGCCCATTCGTGATATCCCAGCCTGAGGGTGCATCCACGGACGTCACCGGCACCGTAGTAGCAGCAAGCGCTTCAAGGACAGAGGGGAATGGATCACGGATAGGAGCTTGAAAGGAGAAGCCAAAGATGGCGTCAACAATGTGGTCGGTTTGTAAAAGAGCCTGGTTGAAATCTGTGACTTCTGGAATCCCGAGGTCACGGCATTGCTGGAGGAGATGTTGGTAGAGAGGGTTCTTGGGTTGCTTTGGGTAGAAAATGCTGGGTCGGTAGTGGAAGTGGTGGAGGTGACGGGCACAGACGAGGCCATCTCCGCCATTGTTACCAGGGCCGCAGGCGATGAGGACGCGGGGTTTGTTTGATTGCGGAGGATGGACTTTATAGACTGGAGATAGGCAAAGTCAGCCTGTAGAACATCGACGACGGATAGGATGGCCGAAGTGGGATGATGTCATGAGGGGTAGGGTGGGCGAACCGGTTTGAGCGACAGCAAGACCCGCGAGCTCCATCAATTGATCTATGGAAAAGGCGCCAGTAGACATGAGCTCTTTGTCCAGCTCAGCGGCAGCTTTGGCGGTGATGGTCTAGGCTGGGGTTAGCTGGAAGCTCCACAGTGGGCGGGGGAAGAGGGATACTCGGAGAGCCATTGTTCAAGATTTAATGGGATTTAAATCTGAAGAAAAAGTAACAGGAGAAAAGGCAGAGGAATTCAATGGCCGGAGAGTGAAAAGAGGGGGAATTGAGCTGTAAAATGTTGGTGGGGAGGAGGAGGAGGAGGGCTGGAGGAGTGCGATTGCCAGTTGGGGTGAGGTTGAATGGTTGTCGTGATAGAACGATGCTTGAAGCTAAAGGTGAGGTGGAGAGGGTGTTCGTGGTGAATTTGCGCTGTGTGAGTGTTGGGGGGGGGAAGAAGGAGGAGAGAGGTGGAGGAGAGAACAAGAGGATAACGAGGAGGAGGGCGATGATGATCACACAGTTGGGGAAGCTGGGCTAGCTAGACGAAGGCGAGTGACATCGCATGTCTCATTAAAAGTTTCATCAAACCGCGTCTTCTCTTCCTCGCCCTCTGCGCGTCTACCAAACCACTCCCCCAACACAACCACCGTCCCCCCCACCTCCCCCACAATGGACCCTCCACCACCTCGAATACGCCTCCAGGTCCACGTCCATACTGCATCGGCAGGCCAAACCGACAAACCCGTCAGCTCCTTCATTGAAGTTGCCTTTCCGAGCGCCTCTCTCGAAGACCTGTCGCTCGCTATAACCAATCGGCACAGGCGCCTCTATCCCCACAAGCCGTACGCCCACCTCCCAGCCCGTCGCGGCCTTGTCCGGATACTTTGTGGTGGTGCCTGTCTGACTCACGTCGATTGGATAGTCCTCTGCAAATCTACAGAATCCAGGACTCCGAGTGCAATGATCTTGATCTCTCCTACACTGTCGCCGACGTCTTCTCGGATAAGACAGCCAACAAGGACGCCTCGGTAGTGCGCGTTGTCCAGGCACCCAATCATCGGGATGCTTCTATTCCTCCAGACTCTGGCCTTCGCTCCCATCAATGGCAGTCGCTCCAGCGTCCATCTCACCCCAGATTAGCGGGCATTGCCCAAGAGCGCTCGTTCAGACGGTCACCCGCAGGACGCCCTACTCAGAGGATACTGAAGAGTGTGGAGAATGATATGATTGTCGAGGACTCGGCGGATGAGCGTGACGAAAACCACTTTGGTGGTCAGAGGGGTCAAGAAACTTCTCCGTCAAGATTGAGTCCAGAGCTTGGAGAAGAAACTTTGGGCCGCATGAGTGTTCAGAGAACTAGGAGCCGTCAACAGGAGGATGAATCGGGTGATGAGGATGGAGCTTTGGAAGACGATATGGAAGATATTCACAGGGAGGACTCTGGGACCGAATCAGACCAGGAGCCTACTCGAGAACGACGGGTCCAAGTCAAAAGGGAGCCAGGGTTTCCCGCGACCACCCCACGAGCGATAGCACCTGTGACTCCCAGAACAGGAGGTGCCACTATCACTCGTAACAAGGCCGGCAGAGCCGTCTTCAATCCCACGCCCACTGGCTCACCCACCAGCGGTCGCCGCTCATCTTCCTTTACTCAACATCTCCCTCACTCCAGGGACATCTACGATTTCCCCACTAGTGATGACGATGAACCTGGCAATACCAGCTATCTTCAGTCCCTGCCACGCCGTAAATGGCCACTCACATCATCTGTCCGCAAATCTCTCTCGGACGGGACTCCAAAGCCGCATGGAAGTGCCAAAAAGACCCTAAAGACTTATGGCAGCGCAAAGAAATCTCTCTCTTTCGCCTCAGCGCACAATAGCCCACCTCCGCCTCCATCGCAACTTCAACCTCCAGAAGTGGATGAAGACGGAGATGTTGATATGGATCGTGCTCCGACTTCGCCGGGGAAATTGGCCAACAGCATGCAAAAGCCTTCCGCTCCCACTCCATCAATTGAGGCTGTTGTTAACCGCTGGGAATTGGAGGACGAAATGCAACGCCAGCGGATGGAGTCCCAGGAGCGGTCTTTGGAAGAACTTGCATCTTCGCAAGCGGTGAGAACAAGGAGCGGTGCACGTGCAAAGACTCAAGCAGAGAAGAAATTGGAGCTGGAGCAGAAGAAAAAGGAGCAAGAAGCCGAAAAGGCAAGAAAGAAGGCAGAGGCAGAAGCCGAGAAAGCTCGAAAGAAGGAGGAAGCTGAAGCTGAAAGGGCTAGAAAGAAGGAAGAGGCAGAAGCTGAGAAAGCTAGAAAGAAGGCAGAGGCGGAAGCTGAGAAAGCTAGAAAGAAGACAGAGGCAGAAGCTGAGAAGGCTCGACAGAAGGCAGAAGCGGAACGCATAAGAGAAGAGTCTTTCCAAAGGACTGCAGCACAGCTTGAAAAGTCGAAAGAGTTTGCAGCTTTCGTGGATATACATCCAACATTCAAGCCTGCAGAGCCATCCCGGCAGCCTTCACTATCGGCCTCGGCATCGCCAAAGAAGAGGGCGCGTTCAAGCCTTGGTCTCCCAGTTGCCAGTTCTACGCCGAATGGTGCAAATTCAAAGCGACTGCGGACTCGGTCTCCTTCTGCAACTCGAAGTGACGTGGAAATGGGTCCTCCTGCTCCCAATTCTTCTGCCAAGCGCAGCAGCTTACGGAAGGATTCAACTATTGCTGTTCAGAAAGAGCGCCGTCCGTCAGTGTCTTTTGCCCCAGAGCTTGAGTCTTCTCAGGTTCTTCCGGACTCGTCGTTCTTTCAGACGACGCCTACACCTGCTGCACCGCCCAGGCGACATACTCCTATTCTTCCCCCTGCGTATGAGCCGAGAGTGGTTATACACACCTCTCCCAAGCACGTTTCTCCGACTGTTGAAGAAGCACCTGCGAAAAGCTCGTCCAAAGCTTCAACAGATGAATCTGCCAAATCTTCAACTCCCGCAAGCAATGTTGAAGCCCCTTCCAAGACCCCAGGACCGAAAAAGAGAGCATCACGCAAAAAGGCTGGTGCTGGTCCAGCTACCGTGCCTTCACCTAACCCAGATTCATCCGCCCTTGCTGAAGAGTCGGTGAATCTCAAGAGAACTCGCCGTAATAAGCCAAAGGTTTATAAATCCGCGGAATTTATTGAAGATTTGGACTTGGGCTCGGACTTGGAAGAAGATGCTAACAGATCTGTGGGTGTGCTTCAGACACAAACCGATGTTCAGTCGCAGAATGAGGCTTCACCAGTTGCAACGACTCCAGTGCAGGCAGAGAAACCGGTGACCAGGACTCCGATCTTGTTGCCACCTTCTCCGACGAAGAAGAGGGCACTGGAGACCGCAGCAATACCGGCTGTCACGGAGGAGAATGCGCCAGTCGTGGAGAAGGAGAAGCCTGTTCAGAATCAGACGTCCAATGTTCCGCCAAAGGAGGCGGCTGTTCCAAAGCGGACCCCGATTGTTCCACCGACTGAAGCTTCTGCTACGAAGAATACCACTCCTATTGTGCCCCCAAAGGAGCCTGTTATTTCTAAAAGCACTCCTATTGTTCCGCCAAAGGAGGCAGCTGTTCCAAAGCGGACCCCGATTGTTCCACCGACTGAAGCTTCTGCTACGAAGAATACCACTCCTATTGTGCCCCAAAAGGAGCCTGCTGTTTCTAAAAGCACTCCTATTGTTCCGCCAAAGGAGCCATCTCCTCCCAAGAGAACTCCTATCGTGCCACCTCAGGATATTCCCGCTCCTAAGACTACGTCTCCAACAGCGCCAAAGAAGGCTGCCGCGGCCACAAGTCCTGCCGTGAAGATTAGCAGCTCACAGACTGTTCCTAAAGACCAGCCGGCATCCAAACTTCTATCAGGGCCTCATGCGTCATCTACATCTCCTCCACCAAAACGCACACCTCAGCCCTGCGCGGTCGGTCCAGACGAGTCCATCTCCGAGGACGAGACAGAATCGTCATCAGAAGACGAGATTCCACCTCGGATCTTCAAAAAGACTCCAATCGAGGTACCAAAGGACGCTCCGAAGCCAGCTCCCAAAGCCCCTTCTCCAGCAGCGGCTGCACCTAAACCCGTGCCTGCAACAGCTCCTTCAACCACCCCGATTGTTCCTCCAAAAACCACTCCAGCGGCACCAAGGATAAAGCAAATCCCCGCGGCCAAACCAATCGTAGACGTGAACCCCTCCTCCACCGACTCTTTCTCCGAATCATCCTCCTCAGACTCGGACTCGGATTCCCCCAACAACAACCCCCTCCTCTCCTTCACGCGCAAATCCAAACCACCGCCATCAGCACAAAAACCACCCCCCTCTTCAGCACCACCACTTAAGAAACCGCAACTACAGAAATCCATCGTCTCCTCTCCCCCGCCACCCCCTCTCTCCCAGACAACCATCACCCGTCGTCGCCTCGCTGATCTCGACGCTGGCCCGCTCCCAGATGTCCACGATCTCCACCGCGGGGGGTCACAACCCGCATCAACAACAGCATCAGTACCCACGAAACTTGCCAACGGAAAACAGAAACCTGTTCTATCGGATTCAGAGGAGAGCGATGATGAATCTTCTTCCGAGGAGTCCTCCGACGACGACAATTCCTCTTCCTCCAGCGACGATGATAGCGACAGCGACTCATCTTCAACAAAACCGAAGAAGGATAAGAAACAAGGCATCCCAAAACATAAACTCGCGGGTCAGGCGAAACTCGCGGAAAAGAAGAAACGGAGGTCGACGTTGGGGTTCGGGAGTAGGTTAATTGGGGTACGTGATCATCTATCTTCTTTTTCTTTTTCTACTTCTTTGCGTCATGGTGATGGTGGGGTGTTTGAGGAGCGCAAGTTTGTCGCGTTGATTGAGAAAAAAATGGACACGGAGGAATGATGTGTTTTTCTTTTTTTTTTTTCTTTTTTTTTGCGAGGATGGGGAGATTTTGATGCCGGTGGTGTTGATGCGGAATACGGTGCACAGGAGTCGACCACCCCGGGCTGTACGATTTTATGAGCCTCATTTCTTTTTCCTTTTTTTTCCTTTCCTTTTCTTTTTTTTTTTTACGAGACGGGGGCGTTTTGGGTGTTTTTAGTCTTAGAATTAGGGGATAGAATTGATATAGAAGGATTGATTATGGGGCATTGACATTGGGTTACATCAGATGGGCAGGGTTGATTGATTATTATTTTGGTGTTTTTTTTTTTTTTTTTTTTTTTT
>ML220114.1:1032507-1125109 GCA_004786065.1 Ascodesmis nigricans
ATATGATTGTTACCGATGGTTGACTGACTTGAAAGTGTAGACGCAGTAGTGCTTTAGGCCGTAGTTGTGAAGTTGTTGTGGAGTTGTTCAGAATCTACCAGCATTATCATGTTACCTCCGCCGCGTGTTGCGTGATGGAAAGTTACGAGGAATGCATACCCTGTGGGAACGTCAGGTGGCTTGTTTTTGCGGTGTTGGTACTGGATTGGATGGAAGTCGCGAAAGCGAGGAGGGGTGGAGAGGGAGGGGGTAATGGATACAATCTAAAGGGTTACTGTAGTTAGTCGTTGTTGGTAGTGTTGAGATGTCACGAACGTTATGGGAATACCTGGTGACGACGACGAAAAAGTGCACAAATACGATAATGAGCAAATCATGTGCCTGTTCCGGGAGTGTTGGCACCATGCCGGGCGGGAGGAGAACTGTAGCTGTGTTATGGTGGTGCAGGCGAGGACGTGGGTGTGTCTGTGGAAAGAAGTATGCTTTTGGTTCGTCTCCACACTTGGTTGGGCTGAGATATGAGAAATGTCGAAGAATGAGAGGAACGGATTGTATGCTTGGATGGGTGGATATAAACTTGGTGAGGGGGGTACATATAATGAAGATATGTTATATTGGAGGGTATTTGGAGTGGGCTTGATGGATGTTGGGGGTGGGAGTTAGGGTTAGGGATTTTTTGTGGACGCGCCGCCATGGGCTATGATTGTCATGGCTTTTAATTGTTGCTGGACCCTGGCAGCCATATCATGTCAACAGTAAAGTTTCTTGGGGGTTCTCGCTTATCCTTCTAGCCATGACTACAAAGCAACTTTCAGTATCTACTCATCCGAGGAGGATGCTCATGATCTTTTATCATCAGTATGTTGGTAGTTTTTTCAACACTCATAAGAGAATCATATCATCTCGGCGCAATATATTGTCCCCAAATTCATGACTCTCGGCAGCCTTGGTTGTTTCTCACCACCGTGCTTTACCCACTGCTTCCATCTTCTCCTTTCATCGCCTTAATTATATATCTCTGACTCCATTTCTTGTTGGGAATCAGTCCGTGTTGCGGTATTATTTCAGAGATATTCCTTCCCACCCTCAGCATCTAATCAATACCAAAGACCGGTCCCGAGTTCTCAGTAGGTTCCCAGTTTCGATGTTTATAGTAGAAGAACGAATCCCAACCCACTCCTCCCCACCACTCATAAAATCCTGCACCTCCCATCCCTCCTTCTCGGCTTTGGGTCTCTATTCAACGCCGCCCACGCAGCCTGCTCAAACACCCCCCTCACTCCCTCTCCCGTCTTACTCGAACACTCAAAATACCCCGTCAACCCTAACTTTCTCACAGCCCCCCCTACCCACCATTCTCTTCCCCCTCATCATCTCATCCTCTCACGAATCCGCCTTCAACGCCACCAAAATCACCGGCACGTCCCCGCAAATCTGGCGCACCTCATCCACCCACTTCTCATACACATTCTCCAGGAAACCAGGGGAATCGACTCCAAATGAAACCACCACCACATCCGAGCGTGGATACATGAGTGGCCGTAACCGATCGTCATCCACTTGGTCCCTGCTGTCCCATAATCCTAGCTCGATGAGTGTTCCGTCTGAAAGTGTCAGGTCTGTGATGAAGCCGTCGAAGACATGTTGGACGTGGTTGTGAGAGTCGAAGATGTTTTGGGTGAAGCGGAAGAGGAGAGAGGTTTTGCCGCGGTTACCGTCGCCGATGATGACGAGCTTTTGGCGGAGGGGTTGGGAGCTCATCGTCGAGTCGCGTGAGGTGGTGAGGGGCTGAGAGAGAGCGGAGCATGCAGTTCCATGGGAAATGGTAATACATGAAATTAATTAACTCAAGTGTATTCCGCACATCGCGCCAAACTCAAACCACAATTCCATAAACAAGTCTATATCGGTGTTACCCAGTGCTACATCACAGGGCCCGAGACTCTGTTACTCAACTGCCAAACGGCGCCTCGCAGCTATTCGACACTTGAAGTCCTCCTGTCATCTTATGGTTAGCCAGGACAAACCGGGAATCTACACTGTATCAACACAGTTTAGCTAAACATATCTTCACAAGTATTTGTGATTTTTTCGTGTCATTTCATTGGGAGAATATCAACCAAGTACTTGCGATCCCTCATTGCGGGAAATGTTTGGGCGATGGGAATGGACAGTTTACTTTTGGGCCGTGACTTTATCTACAATTCTAGTAGATCACAGGCCGTCTGTGCTCCACGCCCATAAAACTCGAAACTCGACTGGCACATGAGATTCTTCCCCCATCACCCCAACGCGTTACCTATCTACCATCTCAGCCCGCCAGCACCAAGTTCAAAATCCCGATACAAATCAAACCAACGTCGGCTCAGTCGGTCCCCAGTTTCGATCTAGCAGAAGACGAACTCGAAATGTCCTCCGATACGCCCAAAAACAACACGACTCAGAGCAGACCATGTCTTCAGTATCCTGTTTTCCACACCACCGAGAAATCTCAGCAATCCGTGTGGCGCTTCATGTTGGCATGTTGCCAGTGTGGTTATAAGACCAAGATGTATACATGGCGGAATTCAAAGGAAAAGGATGAATCTGAGACGTTAGACACTGAAACCGGTCAACCTCAGTCTGACTCGGACAAGAAATGCGACAAGATCATTTGTGGGTTCAGGGAGTGTCGTCACCATGCAGGGCATTCCGACAATTGCAAGTGCGTGGTGACGGCTCAATTTCGGATGTGGGTTTGTCCATGTGGCTACTATAATTGTTGTCGGGTTAATAGGGACGAGTGTTACAGGTGTATGGTGCTGAGAGGTAGAGATTCTGTGATGGACTGGCTCAGTGGATGCCGGGTGAAGGGCACAAAAATAACAGTGACTTGTTGGTGGGCGGACTACTGCTCCGGCTACCCGACATCTTAACTCAACTATCCGAGTCTCTGCTACTTAATTGTGAAAGGAATGATTGATGTCATATGTACTTTGCTCATGTCATTGTCCTCCCATACGAATGCGAAGAGTTGCCCAAGAATAACACCGAAGTACTGCAACAAATTCTGCTGGACAATAAAACTGTTTCCATAGATAAGTTTTGCCACAGTAGAGTAAGCACAGCGACTCATTTCTGTCGTGATAAATTGTTGACCAAGCATGAGTCGAAAATACTACTATTGAGGTTGCATGAAGAGGCCAAAGAGTTCACATCCAACCCCACCATCGCCTCTCCACCACCATCGTCGCTCAACTCTCCAAACCCCAACCATGGGCCAAAACGCCTCCAACACCGGCGGCGACCAGTCCAACACCTCCGGAAGTACATCCCAATCGGCGAAAACCTGCTACTACGAGCTCCTCTCCGTATCCCGCGACGCCACCCAGGACGAGTGAGTGAGCATCACCACCGGCCATTATTCTCTCCAACAGAACCCACTAACTCTCTCCTCACCCCAGAATCAAAAAAGCCTACCGCCGCAAAGCCCTAGAACTCCACCCAGACCGCAATTACAACAATGTTGCCGAATCCACCGCCCTCTTCGCCGAAGTCCAAACCGCCTACGAAATCCTCTCGGACCCACAAGAACGCGCCTGGTACGATTCCCACCGCGAGCAAATCCTCCACGGGACCCAACATGGCACCAACGGCGGCCCTCCAACATCTGTCACCACCTCGGAAGACGTGCTTTCCTGGTTCTCGCGCTTCTCCGTGCGCATGTCTTTCGCGGACGACGGAAACGCAAATGGCTTCTACCGTCTAGCGCGGGAAGCCTTCGCGAAGCTTGCAGAGGAGGAGGAAGAGGCGTCAAGGGAAATCGGCGAGGACCCGATTGACTATCCGCCGTTCGGCGGGAAAAATGATACCTATGATTCGGGATACGTCCGGGATTTTTATACGGCGTGGACAAACTTTGCGTCACGGAAATCGTTTGCGTGGTGTGATTTGTATCGCTATGCAGATGCCCCGGATCGGAGAGTGAAGCGGTTGATGGAGAAGGAGAATATCAAGGCGCGCGAAACTGCGAGAAGGGAGTTTAATGATACTGTACAGAACTTTGTAAAGTTCGTGCGGAAACGGGATCCAAGGTGGACGCCGAATTCGATGAGCGAGGCTGAGAGATTGGAGGCGGTCCGTAAGGCGAGCAGAGAACAGGCGCAGAGGATGAAGAAGGAGAATGCAAAGAAGCGAGAAGAATACCAGGCGGCCGAGTGGACGCAATTTACCGAGGAGCACGAAATGGAGGATATCTGGAGTGGAGGTTCAGGAGATGAAGCTGGTGGTAATGAAAAGGGTCAACGACAAAATGGAGATGAAAGTGAAGAGGAAATCGAGTATTACGAAGTGGAGAAGTTCGAATGCATCGTTTGCGGGAAAACATTCAAGAGCAAAAATCAGATGGATGCACATGAAAAGAGCAAAAAGCATACCAAGGCAGTACAGCAGTTGAAGAGACAAATGATGAAAGAACATAAAGAGTTTAACTTGGATCGTGATGTAAGAGGACGGGAGAAACCGGTTGAGGAGTATACCCTGATGGACGATGACGACGACCTGGGTGAGATAATAAGCCCCGAAGAGACTGGTTCAAGAGATGCAACACCACCAAACCCGAGGGAGGAAATTTCTGCTGCCCTTAAAGCTGCGGCAGAGAAAAAGAAGAGCGAAGAAGAGGAAGACCACTCCGACATTGAGGAAAAAGAAGACCCATCTCATTCAACAAAACCCCCCGATACCCAAACCAGCACATTACCCCAAGGTTCCGATGATGACGACAATGAAGACGAGGATTATGTTTCCACAGAAGCATTCTCCGCCCGGGTGTTAGGCACCGACCCACTCACCACCAAACTCAGCTCACTCAACCTCTCCGACTCAGACAACAAGCCCACCCCCAAGGTCGGCAAAGCCAAAGCAAAACGTGCCAAACGGGCACAAAAAGCCGAAGCCTCTGCAGTGGAAGGCACCGGGGTAGGTAGCAACAACACTGAGGTAAGCAATATCATAATCCTCAGTTCGATGAAGTTGTGATTAACATGCTATTCAGTTCGCATGTACCACGTGCAAGAACCAATTCCCCTCGAAAACAAAACTCTTCAACCACCTGAAGGAGTATCCCAGCCACGCGAAACTGGTGCCGGTGCAAGGCGCCAAATCGCAGAGTAAGAAGAAGAAGAAATCGAGGCCATAGACGATGAAAGTACTACGACGTTATGATGTATGATAATGGTAATGACGGTGGTCGATATATAGATGCTGTAGAAATATTGACATGTACGAGGAGGAAGGAGGGACGAATGGAAGACTTATGGTGACCCCGGCGGGAGATACCCACGGCTGGGGTTGGCGATGACCGAGTGCTGGAAGGGCTCGGAGTGGTTGGTGGCCCTGCTCTATCAGGATCTCGTTAGAATTACGGCCTCGGGAAGTGGAGGTACAGTAAGGAGTAGTAGTTAGTGCACTCAGTTTTCAGAGACAATGCATAACTAGAAGACCGGGGATTATAAAGATGTTTACGTATCATTCATTAGGATTTTTGGATGGCAATGTCAATGAAAACTGCTACAGGAACCAGAAATAGTAGACACCAAAGGCTTTAAGATTTATGATATCTTCATATTATTGTGCACAATTCTACACAACTATGATATGACATCAGAACCCAATGACAACGCGACACTCCCGAATGCCGCGCACCCACGTGCTTCAAGGACCCCACGTCTGCCCCTCCACACCTCAGCTCCGTCATCCTCACCTCCGACATCAAACCACCACGCTCAACTACCATGACCGCTCTCGCAACCACCGACCTCCAAGGCGCCCTTCCCTTGATCGCTCGCGGTAAAGTCCGCGATCTCTATCAACTCCCCAACGATGCTCTCCTCTTCGTCGCAACCGACCGCATCTCCGCCTATGACGTTGTGATGGAAAACGTTCGTCCCTTCAGCTCTCTTCCCATTCTTCCCATGTGCTAACTAACACATTACTTCCAGGGCGTCCCCAACAAGGGTAAACTCCTCACTGCGCTCTCCGAATTCTGGTTCTCCCACCTGGCGACCAAATGCCCGAACCACCTTATCTCCACCTCGCTCGATTCCCTCCCCGTCGCGGTAACCCCCTACAAATCTCAGCTCGAAGGCCGCAGCATGGTTGTCCGCAAACTCAAGATCTTTCCCGTCGAGGCTATCGTGAGAGGGTACATTACCGGGAGTGCGTGGAGCGAGTATAAGAAGCAGGGGACGGTGCATGGTATTAAGGTCAAGGAGGGATTGCGGGAGAGTGAGGCGTTTGAGAAGCCTCTGTTTACGCCCAGTACCAAGGCGGAGCAGGGGGAACATGATGAGAATATTCATCCTGATAAAAGTAGGTTCCTTGGATTTAGGAGAGGGATTGAGCTGATGAGTGGTAGTGGTGGAGCTTGTCGGTGAGAAGTATGCGAAGAGGATTGAGCAGCTGGCAGTTGAGCTCTATACCGCGGTTTGTACCCCGACGATTGGTGCTGGGAGGTTAGCCTGATGATGTGGTAGGCGCGGGATTACGCGATTCAGCGCGGCATCATCATTGCGGATACCAAGTTCGAGTTTGGGCTGGATGAGGAAACCGATGAGGTTGTGTTGGTGGATGAAGTCCTCACGCCTGGTGAGTGATCGCACCCCTCACGAAATGGCGGTCACTAAGTGTTGTGTAGATTCATCCCGGTTCTGGCCTGCGGACAAGTATGAAGTCGGCAAGGGCCAGGAGAGCTATGATAAACAGTTCTTGAGGGATTGGCTTACCTCGAATGGACTGAAGGGTAAGGAGGGTGTCAAGATGCCCGAGGAGATTGCGACAAAGACCGCGGAAAAGTATACCGAGGCTTATGAGCTGTTGACGGGAAAGAAGTTGGCGTTTTGAGGGCGAAGAAAGCGTTGAGATACACTGTAGAATTGGGATGCTGTTTGGGAAAAAGTTTGATATCGATTGGTAATGACCGAATTCACTAGATAGAGTCGTAATGCTGGTATCCAAAAAAAAGCTTCAATCATGGGTATCTCTCTCCACTGCACTCTCTCACAAACATCGCTGTATCTCCTCTACCCACACTCTCCCCCTCCCCTTCAGCTCCTCCAACACTACACCAATCTCCCTCGTATCATCCACACTCTCCAACACCACCACACCTTCCCCATCCCTCCCCGTCACCGCCCCCTTCACTTCCCCATCACCGTCTTCCCCATCTTCATCATCATCATCCATATCATGCTGCCGAAGCTCACACTTCATCCCCACTCTCAACACCTCCATGCTAAACCACCTCGCCACGAGCCTCCGTAACATTGACACGGGAATCGACGGCGGTACCATCTTCTCCAGCGTCCTCCCATCCCTCACAAAATCCAGTTTCAGAAAATGCGCTCGCAGGGTATTCCCCTCCTTCGCCGCTTCCTCCGGAGTCGGGATCACCGGAGTTCCATGTACTGTTCAACATCAGTATCAGTCTCGCCAGCTGTAGGAAGGAACTCACATTGACATAACTCCACCCACCTCCCATGTTTCCGTACCACACTCCTAATAACATCCTCTCCCCCGGCCTCCCCAATCTCCCTCGCAATCCGCCCCAAATACCATACCTCCGCATCCTCCCTTTCCCGCGTCTCGATTTTACTCAGATTCAGCACGGTGACGTTGCGTGCCACGCGCGCTACCATTGTGGCCCATGCGTCCTCCTTTTTCATGCCATCAGTCAGGGTGTTGTGACCTATCCGCAGATTCGCGAGTATAGGGAAGGTTGGCGGGAGGAGGTGGTCAAGTTCTTGGAAGGAGGAGATGCGGTTGTAGGAGATGTCGAGGCGCCGGAGATGGGGGAATGTTGTGTTGGCGGGAAGGGAGAGAGAGGTGAGGAGGTTGTGGGAGAGGGAGAGGTAGGAGAGGTTTGGGAGCGTGGTGGAGAGCGTGGAGATGGAGGAGAGCGTGGTGAGGAGGTTGGAGCTTAGGTCGAGGGCTGTGATGGTGGGGGGGAAGGGGAGGGGGGGAAGTGTGGTGAGGAGGTTGTGGGTTAGGGAGAGGATTTGGAGGGAGGGGAAGTGTGGGAGGAGGGTACTAAGTTCAGCGGGAGTGAGGAGGGTTGAGGAAAGTTCGAGGTGGGTGATTTTGTGAAATGGGGAGGTCGTGTATGGTGGGATGTTGAGGGAGTCGAAACGGAGGCCGTTGAGGCGGAGGTAGTGGAGAGATGGGAGTGCGAGACAGATCGTGGTGATGGCGGAGAGGGGGAGGAGGTTGCGGGAGAGATCGAGCTCTTCAATGTCTACAATGTATTAGCATGACCAGCATCAACAGTAAAGAGGATTCAGACATACTAGGACATGTCTCCTTTATTTCCTCAATACTTTCAACACCCTCAATTTTCCACCCATCCAGCAACACTGCCTTCAGCTCTCCCAACATCGCCCACCGCTTCGCAATCTTCTCAAACCCAACTTCTTCAAACACCTTTGTCGCTGTGAGTGCGATCGGACGTCCTCCTTCCCAAACCAACTCATCCCCCTTTCCATCACCATACTTTTTCCTCAAAGCCTCGAGAAAAGTAGTCGTTGGATCTGGTTTTCGCGTAGGGCGGATAAACGAAGCAGCATTTGGGACTTGGGCTAGAAGAGAGTTAATTCATCATTCAAGAAACCGAAACTGAAGACAATGGCACGCACTGGTAAAGTACGATTTCTCATTATAGCTCCCAGAGTGCTTCCCACGTAATGGGTCGTCCCATTCAACACCTAACCATGTTCCGGAGGTGCCGTCGATGGGGCCGATGTAGCGGACGGTGCAGAGGGCGCGTGAGTAGCTGAGACGCTGGCCTAGGCGGAAATTTGGTGTTTCGGCCATGGTGCAGCTTTACCGGTTAGAAAAATGGCTGCGGAGGACAGTGGAGGTGGGTGTGTGGGTGTTTGTTGTTCGTGGTGAGGTCGAGGTTCAGAGGTCGTGGTGAGGGTGGAGCAACCCCGCCAATGGCTGCTTCGGCTCTGTGAACTACCATCCCGACAATCGTTCTAGCTATCGTCCTCATGATGATATTATACCATTTAGGCGAGGTAGATTCACATATTCTTTGTGTAGTTGTCCAAACACCAGATCATTCACTCGTGAGGGTACTCAAAGCCAAGACATGAACTTCCACTCCAGACGTCGTGATCCGCAACCACCTTCCAGCTGAACCGCCAACCAGCTCTCCCCGACCCCAAAAGAGCATTAGATTTAATTTCCAGCTCTTCCCAGTACTTGGACATTCTTCACGACAATGCCGGAGCGCATCAGGCCAGTTCAGAAGCTTGCAGAGGCTGTGGCGAAGTGCTCAGTGGAGGTACGTGGCCATGAAACAACTGGGTTGTTTCTTTCAGGTATGGATTTTGTTCATAATAGCTGCTAATGCTCCACTTTTCGACCAGGCTGCCGAGTATGGAAAGTGTATTTGCGCCGACTACAACAATGTTTACCAAAACAAGTGCGCTGCCAGTTTTGAGAAGCTGCGAGCTTGTGTGATGGTGAGCGCGTTTCATGACCTGTGGCAGACAGGAACTGATAATGGGTGATCACAGTCGCAAAAGAAAAAGTAGTGACGCATCAAGGAGGGTCTCGAAAAGATTATGGATGATGAATGGATCTTTTTACAGTTGCTTGCTTAAAGCCCAATAAAAATACCCTGGCCTCTGTGTTGAACCATCCCCCAGCAAACAACCATCTCATTCTCCCATGGGTTCACAATCCATACTTCTTGCTCGTTGCCTGGTATATCCTCACGCTCGGCAACCTCTTCAACCAAAGCATATACAACAGGAAACCCATAACATCACCCGCCAAATGTCCCGAATGAGAAATAGTATCCTGGAACAATCCCATCATTCCCGCCAAATCCCAGCAAATCAATCCTCCCATCATGATTGGTGCTATGATTGGGATCGGAATAAACATGATTTGCCAACTGGATCTCGGGGCGATAAAAGCCGTCGCCATCATCATGCCCATGAGACCTCCAGAGCTGCCCATGTGGTTGAGAAACAGACTCTGGTACTCCGGCTTCGGAACCCATGTTTTCCTCATGTACATTTGGCCTGTTTTGGGGTGCCGCGCAGCAACTTCGGTAACATTGAACATTTCCTGCTTGTTGGCAAGCGCGGAGGCAGGAGTCATGATTTTGCGGGCCATGACGTCGAGTCCAATTCCACCAACACCAGAGGCGAGGAAGAGGCCAGCAGTCTGGACGGGGCCAAGGACCGGGCAGAGGATTCCAATCAAGCCATGCATGGCCATGCCGCAGAATCCGAAGTGGAGGACACCGCCATGGGTGAAAGTGGATGTGATGGCAGTCCACCAGCGAGTTGGCTCCTCAGATCTGAGCCAATTGATCGGCTTATAGGCAAAATGGCGCATAGTAAAATTCCGGTACTCGCCGCGGCGGAGCCTGAACATGAACAATTTCGTGGCAATCCATGGCTGGGAGAAGCGAATATCGGAAAGCAATGTCCTGGCGTATGGCCTCAATTCTGGTGGGTCGGGACACGCAGGGAGTACGGGATTCGGGAAAAAGTTGATAAAGGCTATGGGAGTGGAGATGGCCAAAAAGAGGCCGAAAAGGATCTTGTTGTAGTTTCTGTTTGATGGATAGACATTGTGCCAGAAGTAATCGCTTGCTGCTGGAGGAATGCGTTCAGCATCTGGGGATTCTTGCTGAGGTTCAGCCTCAGCTTGCGGTCTAGCTTTTTCGACCCGCTGGGTTCGGTCCTGGATTCTTGTCTGGGAAATGTATGAGCATATGGCCATAATGATATGGGATAACAGACATCTGCAATTGGACCTCTACCTCGTCGTGCTGAAGGAGGCGGGGGTGGGTTCCTCCGGAGAGAGAGGAGCTTGGTAGCACAGCTGAAGGCGGCTGTCTGAGCACGGGGGAGGCAGAAAATGGAGCTTCTCGCGGGAGAAACGACGCCCAGCGCCGGGCGAGCAAAAGAGCGTAGCATTGGAAGCGGAAGCATGTATATTTGATTTTGCTCACGAGGTTTTTGGTTCGTGGACCGTCACGTCGATGTTGCGGCTCCCCGATGGGAAACCCCACCAAAAGAAATCTCGCCCACACTTGAGTCTGCTCTCCCCGCCATCACCACGTCTCTCGCCTCCCAAACGCTACTCCCCACGACTACGACGAATCTCCCCCATCGATACATTCTCTTTTCGACATAGCAAATCCATCAACTACATCGCAATCATGGCGCCACCTCCCCCAGCGCCCGCTTCGTGAGCTTCCCCACAGCTTCAACAAACCCGCCTGAGCCCCTTCCGCTAACGCCACAGCTTCTAGCCGTCAAAACTGGGCCGACGACGACGAGTTCGACGATGCGACCGCTCTCCCCCCTCAACAAATCACCAGCAACCCTGATGGCACCAAGACCATTGTGACGTGGCGTTGGTCCGAAACCAACCCAGGCAAGAAGATCAAGACAACCCGCAAGATCAAGACCACCATCCACAAGGAAACCGTCAACCCCCACGTGGCCGCCCGCAAGCAGTGGGCCAAGTTCGGCGCTGAGAAGGGCCATCCCGCCGGACCTGATCTCTCTACCACCTCTGTCGGCGAAAACATTCTCTTCCGCCCATCCATAAACTGGCGCGCTGCTGCCAAGGAGGAAGATGCTCCTGAGAATAAGCTGAAGGACCAGCTCAAGGACAAGAAGGTTGCTTGCAGAATTTGCAAGGGCGACCATTTCACCGCGCGATGCCCGTTCAAGGATACGCTTCCCCCGTTGGACGATGTTGCGGCTGGTACCCCCGACGATCTTGGACTTGGAGGAGCATCTGGCGCTGGAGATATGGGAGGTAGCGGTGGCGGGACCAGCTATGTTCCTCCTCATCTCCGTAACAAGGGGAAGACTGGAGGAGGAGAAACCATGGGTGGCCGTGACTTTGGCAGCCGCCAAGAACGTGATGAACTCGCCACTCTCCGTGTCACCAACGTTTCCGAGTTTGCTGAGGAGGGTGATCTCCGGGATATGTTTGAGCGGTTTGGAAGAGTTACTCGTGTCTTTCTGGCAAAGGATCGGGACACTGGAAGGGCTAAGGGTTTTGCATTCGTCAGCTTTGCCGACCGGAGCGATGCTGCGAGAGCCTGTGAAAAGGTTGATGGCATGGGTTTCATGCATTTGATTTTGAGGGTGGAGTTCTCGAAGAAGCCGGCACAGTAGTGGTATTATTCTAAGTTGGTGTTTTGTGGATGGAGGAAAAAGTTCTTCTGGGCTTAGTGGATTTGTGTTGTGTTGGCGATTGGTTGGATCTGAGTTTCGACGTTTTGCTGTTTCAACGCGCTCATTTGTGGACTTTTGTGATGGTCGGATTCCAATGTGAACTTGATGATTTCATTATCTGGCGAGGAGGGAGGTTGCTGTTGCGTTTTTGAGAGGCTGATTCGTTGAGGACACTGTATTAGGAACCATCACAACAATAGTAATGATTGCGGAGTTCAACACCAATGCTTGTAATACGGCACACTGGACTCGGATGAATTGCTTGTGATTGAATTCAAGCCCCCTCAAGCCCGTTTGGGGAGAATTCTGCCAGCTGTGGCCCACGAGCCAATCAATATGTTCACATCTGTTCACATATGCGCCCATATGACAAAATGACAACAATTGATGTGATAAAATACATCATGTATGACGATACAGGTTCCCGCTCTGACATAGTTGCTGCGCGCCATTGACAGTCGTTGTGACACGGTGCGTAAAAAAATCATGAGTGACCATGACCATTGCCCCACCATGAATGAGTTGCCCCGCCGTCATCCAGCTACAAAACTCCTCCTCACTACCCTCCCACCACTCCCTCACCCCCCACCAAAGGCGCGATGACTACCGCCGATCCCTCCGCCCTCTCCATTCACGAATGGCAGTTCGTCACTAGTCGCCAGCTCTCCGACGACGCTCCCGCTGACCTCGTCCTCGCGCAATCCGCCCGCTTCGAGGAGCTCTTCACCACCGAGTTTGCTCAGAACATTACCGGTTCTACTCTTCAAGATGAAGAAGACCCGTCGGTAAAGTCGCTTGTCGCCAATCTCGACTATACCACATACCTCAAGGACCGGATATCGTCGCAATACTCGACCGTATCCTCAGATGCCCAACCATTGTGGCTCCTTCGACTGTTAGCTCTCGGTGTCGGTGCCCTTCGGGCTTTCCTCCAGTCGAATGTTACCGGGCCACCACTACCGTTTTTGCCCACGGAGCTTCTCCTTCCCAAGCGCATTGCAGCCGACCCTGCTGTGGTTGAGTCTCTCAAGAGAGTTGGGCTTGCGTCGCTCAGTGTGGATGGAGAGTCAGCATACCACCTCATGCCAAATTCGATTCTTCTTGTTGTGGCTACAGCGATCCTTAACTGCCAAACACTGGCAGAGACCAAGGCGCTCGACACAATCCCCTGGTGGAGGCTGCGGGTGAACTTTTTCCATCAGCGTGTTCTCACGGAGAAGGCGGGCACACTGCTTGGAAGCATATCGTCTGATATTCGTGCTGTTGCATCTTCCATCACCGGCCGCGATGAGATGTCTCGGGCTTTTTTCCTTGTTGAACAAGCGCTCGTCAATATCTACTACGGTTACGACAAACAGGCATTGAAGCAGCTGGAGGAAGCGGCTGTGATGACAGGACTGAAATACGTTTTGACGGGTGTTATGGGTAAACGGACAAAGTTCCAGCGGACAGAGACGAGTCAACTGGTTGTCCTCGCAAAGAGCAAACAGGATGTGACAAGTACAGATGGAACCCAACCTGAAAGCCTGCCCCTTAACGATGACACCCTCCTTGAGTCTATTGCGTTTAACCAAGACCCAACTTCTATCAAAGAGGACTCCCAACTTCCGCCTGAGCTAGCTGCCCTCGACGCTAATAATCAACCTGCACTACATCCTCTTGATGCTACAGTCCTCCTTCTCTTCGCAGAATCTATTAAAAACAATAACCCCGCTGACGGAATCACGCGAGAGCAGATGATGCCGTATGCTGAGAGGGTTCTCTCCCACAGCACAAACTGGGAGGTGTACACTCTCGGTCTCCTTGTCAAGTCCCGCATCGAAGCCTGCAAATCACGAACAATAGAGCGCGGAGTCCTCCAGCTTCAAGCGGTCGTTGACCAAGTCATTGCTGAAACAACTGGCACTGAAAATCCCAATGCCGAGAATGATGGAACTTCTACTTTTCTCCCCCGGCCAACCAAGGACGAATCTGCGCCAATCGAAGAACGACTTCTCTATATCCACCAACTCCCAATCCCAACACGATGGGAGATGGAAGCTGAACTTGCTTCCCTCTGGACACATCTTGGTGGTCTTAAAACCGCACTTGAGATTTATGAGCGCCTTGAACTCTGGCCGGAAGTTGCCCTTTGTTGGGCAGCCACCGAGCAAGAAGAGAAAGCGAAATCTGTCGTTCGCGCCCAACTCTTCACATCGGAAACGAGTGAGGAGGAGCGGGACCCACCTCCACCCCAAGCTCCCCGTCTCTGGTGCATTCTCGGCGACCTTGAGGATAACCCAGCCCACTTTGAGCGTGCTTGGGAAGTTAGCAAAAACCGCTATCCCCGCGCTCAACGGTCTCTTGGCCGCCGTTACCTCTCCGAAGGTAACCACGAAAAGGCAGCTGAAGCATATCAAAAATCTCTTCGCATCTTCCCTCTTCACGCACAAACCTGGTTCGCCTTGGGATGTTGTTGGCTGGAACTCCAACACTGGCCTGGAGCCGTTCGCGCTTTCCAGCGAACTGTTCAAATCGAAGATGACGACGCTGAAGCCTGGTCAAACCTCGCCACCGCACTCCTTCGCCTCCCACCCCCAACATCCTCTAATGATACTCCATCAACCATCCTCGACGACGAAGACCCAGCGGCGGCATCCATCAAAACAGAGATTGACCCGCAACAAAACAAGAAAGAAGCCCTTAAAGCGCTGAAGCGTGCCAGCCAGCTAAAACGCGAATCATGGCGTATTATGGAAAACTATCTCATTGTTGCTGCTTCCCTCGACCCCCCATCCTACCAGGATGTCCTCCACGCCGTCGAAACTATCATCGCCGTCCGCAAAGACTCAAAGGGCGAGTTGGCGGTCGATGTCTCCGCCGTCGAGCTCCTCCTCAACCACATCATGACCGCGGATGAATACGCCGCGGATCCCGAAGCGGCACGGAAACGCGGCCTGCCGAGGATGGTGGTCGAGTTGATTGAGAAGCAGATTGTGCCGTTGATCACCACGAATGATAGGTTGTGGAAATTGGTGGCGAAAATGGAGCTGTGGAGGAAGAAACCAAAGGCGAGTTTGGAGGCGCAGGAGAAGGCGTATAGAGCTGTGGCGGCCCGCCCGGGGATCTGTGATAAGACGGAGAAGGAGTGGGAGGAGCTGGTGGATGCGGCGGTGGACTTGGTAGATGCGTATGAGAATTTGGGGCCGATGAAGAGAACGGAGGGGTTGGGGGCTGGAGAGTTGGTCGCCAAGGATTGGAAGTTTAAGGCAAGGAGTGTGATTAGGAGTGTAAAGGGAAAAGGGATGGATCTTTGGGAGGGTACCAATGGATGGGAGAGGTTGGAGGCGTCTTTGGAGGGGTTGAAGGCGTGATAGAGGAAGGTGAGAATCGTGGATAGGCAATATGGGGATGAACATACTTGTTCAATAGCGGGTGTTTTGATCTGTTGGTAATTGGATGTTTCTGTGCTTGTTATCGTTGGCTCGGGGGTGCATGCGCAATATATCACTCGTTTTTGGAACTTGACCGCCAACCGACTCCTCACCCTTGTCCCGCCATTCAAGTTAACCAACCTAATTGCGGGCTCAATGTTCATTACAAGACAATTTGATCGTTCTGGCTCCCTATCCTCAGTCGCAAGAGTGCAATTCGGCAAACCAGCGCCGAAACCGGGCAAGCCGTCATGTGCCGTCATGATGAATGCACATGGTGTTGTCCCACCATCCCAGGCTTGCGCTCCATCACCGCCCTCCACCGCCCGTCACCATGTCCGTCTGTACCAAGCGCCTTCTGCCACTCTTTCGCCAACCACCCTCGACACTGCGCCCTTCGCTCTACTGTCGCAGGCCTGTATCGCTCGCTCAGCAACGGCTTTCACCATGGTAGACTGCTCTAGCCAGCCGTCTGCCTTCTTTTCACTCACTTTTGCACCAGCAACATACCCGCCTTGACCAGAAGCACTACCCGCGCCTTCAGCCTCTTCTCGCGACAAAATGAGAAGCAGAATCCTGTAGACAAGAATCCTGTCCCTCCGTATGCATCTCTCTCCCACAATGGCCCTGAATTCCGCTCTAACCCGACACTCCCAGAACCACACCAGCGGGCAAGCTCGCACAAAAGATCCCCAAACTCGCACTCCGGGAAAACGTCTTCAACGTCCCCAACATCCTCACCTTCTCCCGCCTCTTCGCATCTCCCGTAATCGGCTACCTTATCCTCCACGACTACCACACCGCCGCACTCTCCCTCTTCACCTATGCCGCCGCCACAGACCTCGTTGATGGCTGGATCGCACGCACCTGGAAACTGCAGACCGTCGTCGGAAGCGTCATCGACCCAATGGCTGACAAGACCATGATGACGATACTCACGATTTGCTTGGCCGCTCATGGGACCATGCCGTTGTGGCTGGCGGTCATCATATTGGGACGAGATGTCGGGCTGGCGATTTCGGCGCTGTGGTGGAGGTGGATCAGTTTACCGCCCCCAAAGACGATGGCGAGGTACTGGGATTTCGGGCTGCCCAGTGCGGAGGTTAGGCCGACGAATATTAGCAAGGTGGGTGATGGTTGAGAGGGATGATGGGGATATGCGCTGATGAGGTGTAGTTGAATACGGCGTTGCAAATGGGATTGCTGGCGGCTTGTATCGCGGATCCCGTGTTGATGGGAGGCGCAGAGTGGCAGGGGAATTTGGAGGCTTTGAAGTAGGTTTTCCGAGTCCGTGATGGAAATGTGAACTAACATGGTGAAGGTATACTGTCGGAATGACTACAGTGTGGAGTGGGCTGAGCTATGTGTTTACCAAAGACGCGGTCAAGATCATCAAGCATCCTCCGGTAGAGAGTGAAGAGAAGGAGGGCGGGAAGATGAAGCAGTAGTTGACGGTGCTGAGTAGGTGATAATGTTAATTGAGCGTTTTGTGTATTTTTGTCGATTCCATAGCCCTATGAGATACTGCGCATGCCAACCCGCGCGAGTCATGCGAAATGACGTGCGGCGATAACAATCTCGCGAGGCTACAACCCCGCCAAACTTTGTTTCTGTCATCATCATCAACTCCATCACAACCACCACAACACCGATCAACGACAATGAAGGCCTGGTACTACGACGAATCGGACCCGGTATTTTCCCTCTCCCTCTCTGTGACTATTGCCGTCTAACCCCACCACAGTCCGACCAACGCGCCCCGCACCTTTCCTCCCCCCTCCCCCCTTCCGACATCACCCCCCTCCTCACCTCCCTCGGCGTCGAAGCCTCGCACCACCCCACCGTCGACACCGTCAACACCTTTGCCTCCTCGCGCAACTACAAGAACCGTGATGAAGTCAACATTTCGCCCAGCACTATGGGAGCCGCCTACGACGAGAAACTGAAAATCTTCTTCACCGAGCACCTCCACGAGGACGAGGAGATTCGGTATGTGCTGGATGGGAGTGGGTATTTTGATGTGCGAGGTGGGTTGGGGGAGGGGGAGAAGTGGGTTAGGGTCTGGGTCGAGAAGGGAGATTTGTTGGTGCTGCCGCCGGGGATTTGGCATAGGTTTACGACGGATGAGAAGGATGTGAGTTCTTGATCTCTGGAGGGCGATGGGTGGGGGGTGGGGGTTGGGGAAGATGGCTGACTGGAGATACAGTATATCAAGGCGATGAGGCTGTTTAAGGATGAACCCAAGTGGACGCCGTTAAACCGCACCAAGGAGCTGGAGGAGAATCCGGTCAGGAAGGAGTATGTGCAGAATGTGTTGAAGTCGAGTGCTTGAAAGTGGAGATGGGGAAAAAGGATGATACCATGGATTGATGATAATGCAATTGGAATATGATTACTATTTTGGAGGCTTGGGGTATTGAAGGACAGGTTATATCATCTTTCAACTCTCGAACACCAACTCTTCTCATGAGTGTACTGTAACTCCACCTGAGCATCTCCATCCTCCCACTCCCTCAAAACCGAACCATCCTCCATGTCCCGCCAAGCCCCAAACGTCACTCCCATCATCTTCACCACTTCCCACACCTCCGACCACCATCACCAACACAACCTCCACCTCCACCACCCCCGTCCCTCGTCAAAACTACCCAATCACCACCATGTCCTTCCTCGGCTTCGGCTCGCGCCCGCAACCCACCTCGGCCCAAAAAATCGCCGCCGCCGAACAAGAACTCGAGATGGTAACCGACATGTTCAACCGGCTGACCGAGTCGTGCCGGAAAAAGTGCTTGCCGACGGACTACCGCGAGGGCGAGTTGAATAAGGGCGAGAGCGTGTGCTTGGATCGGTGTGTGGGGAAGTTTTTCGAGGTTAATATGAAGGTACGTTGTGATACTCTGGAGTGGTGAGAGATAGGGAGGGATTGGGCTGATGAGGATGGCAGATCTCGGAGTTTATGCAGAGCCAGCAGCAGAATGCGATGGCCGGTGGAGGGTCGGGGAGGATTGGGGGGTTCGGAGCTTAGACGGAGGTTGGGATTCGTGGGTTATGATGATGGTGGTGGTGGAAGACCTGGCCGAAAAAGAGATGATGATAAACTGCGGCCGGAAAAATATGTACAATACAACACTCTTTTGTGGAGCTTGGGCGCAGTGTTGGGGTAAAGATGATGGTGACGGTGATGACGGGGACCGGTTTTTTTCGTTTCCTTCCTCTGGGTTTGGGTGTGGTTATAACTAAACTAGGACTGGGAGTTTTCTGTGTCAGGGAGGATATCTGAGAAGTCAATTGCTTCAAACCTCACCACCGTCACCAAAATGATTGATCGGGGTTTGTTGGTTCCATGATGCCTCAAAATTCTTTTTATAGCAAGAGTGCGCACTCGCACCCCCGCACAAATCGGGAAACCCACAACTTCACACTGCGCATCCCGTCATATCAACCCCGCCACTCTCCCTTTCCCACCAACATTCACCATCTTCACCACCCCACCGGCCTCCACGATGGCAACACCCCTCGTCGCCTCCTCCACCTCCACCATCCCCAGCTCCACCGCCACCACGGGGCAGATTAAAGTCGAATTCAGGTTCGTCCCCACCACCTCATCACACCTCCGGATTCCAACTGACACCAACCCCCCAGTGGCGGTCTTGAACTCCTCTTCGCGAACCAGCGCTCCGTCACGCTTCCCCTCCCCTTACCCACCACCACATCAACATCAACATTAGCAACCCCCCCCACCGTCGGCGACCTCGTAACCTACCTCGTCAACACCGCCATGGTCGATCCGCGGAAAGAACTATTTGTCGTCGATGGGGCCGTGTGAGTCTCCCTTGTTTGGAATTACAGGCTGGGATGGATTGCTGATGGAAGACAAACGAAAAGGCGCCCGGGGATTCTGGTGCTGATTAACGAGGCGGATTGGGAGCTGGAGGGGGAGGAGGAGTATCAGTTGTGTGATGGGGATACAGTCTTGTTTGTGTCGACGCTGCATGGCGGGTGAGGGGTGCGGGAGAGGTGGGGTGCTGGAGGGGTTAATGGAAAGGGCAGGTGCCCAGAAAGAGCTGGTCAAGGTGAATTGAGATATCCCCGTCGCCAGGTCAGAGGTAAGAATGGGTCGTGCCTACGTCCAGAGAACAGAGCTTGAGTATCATAAGGTTCGGTACCTGACCCAACAAGGTACCCAGTGAAGCTGTAATGCTGGTATTCAAGTTTGTACAGGAGCAGAAAAAAAGAAACAGTAAGAATACACAATATGTCAACGTACAACCCCCCACGTTTTTCTACACCCGGAATCCATCCTGCTTCCGGGAATCGACATATAAGCCGCTCCACATCTTGTGACCACAATTACATCCCCAACCCACACCACCACATCCCGAACACCTACACCTACTCCTTCTTATCACCCTCACCCTCACTCTTCCCCTCCGCCGACTCCTCCACCGCCTCCTCCGGCGCCAACACGCCCTCCTTCTCCAACATCTCTGCCAACTCACCACTCTGATGCATAGCGACCAAAATATCACAACCGCCGATAAACTCGCCATTGACATACAGCTGTGGAATCGTCGGCCAATTCGAGTACTCCTTAATCCCCTGTCGGATCTCCTCATCCTCCAACACATTGTACGCCGCGAACTTGTCCGGGTCAACGCCCTGCAGCCCGAGGATCTGGATCGATGCTTTCGAGAAGCCGCATTGCGGGATGTCCGGCGTGCCTTTCATGAAGAGGACGACGGGCGCGGTAGAGATGATTGAGTCGATGGTCGCGCGCGTTTCCGTCGAGAGCTGGCGGAAGGAGGGGAGGAGGGGGAGGAGAGCGCGCGTGGGCGTGGGTTGCGGGCGGAGGTGCGCCCGCGTCTGAGAGGGTTAGTGGTGGGGGTCGGATGGGGATGGGAGCGTACGGTGGCGAAGAGGGTGCGGCGGAAGAGGGAGGCCATGGCGGTGGTGGTGGTTTGGTGGTGGTGGAGGAGGTGGGTGTGGGGTTGGTTGGAGAACGGTGGTGGTGGGGTGCACGGTGGATGACGACAGGGACCGGCGGAAGGTGCCGAGTGTGCGTGGATTACAAAGCATAGGCTTGGGAACACGGTCTTTGTGTATTCTAGCGGATCACTTCAAGATTGATAATAAATCCAATTGAGCTGTTTGATTGGGTGCCGTGGATGTGGGGAAAATTCAAAGTGCGGTGGCGGTCAATATCACGGGCTTTTCGGAAGCCCTTGGATGCAAGCTCGGATAACTTGAGTCAAACACAAACACAAATAATAGCAACACAACTGTTTCTTCGATTTTTACAGTTTTTACACGCAATATCATGAACTAATCTCCCAGCTTGATACTGGTTTGTAGTCGAAAAACACCAAATCCGGCGAAACGCGAGTGATTTCACATTGAAGACGGCCTCAATTTCATTGCTAAAAGAACCAACCCCATACTAGTATATCCGCGCAACCCAAGAACCCAGCCTATGAATCCTGAAAAAGAAAGAAAGAACTTTTCCTCCACCATGTTTACCCTTAAATAGAATCCATCCGTATATCAATCCAGCTCCTCCATGTTTCAAGATCCCCGCTCTCACGACCCATCACCCAAATGCACCGATTTCCTCTCGGCCGCTGGTGCGGCGGGCTGTTCCGCCAAATCCTTTGCCTCATCGGCCAAATCTGAAAAGCGCTCTTCCGCTGAAGTAATACAATGCATATTTGCGCCGAGCTTGTTCATGGTCTCCATCCACTCGTCGTAAGGGTCTGAATCGAAGACGATTCCACCGCCTGACACAACTTAGTTTATGAAGAAGGATAATGCACGAGACAACATACCAGCTTGCAAATACGCCACGCCGTCCTTCACCATCATTGTCCGCAGGGCTATGCAGGTGTCCATACTATCACTCTCATATCCCCAGTAGCCCACAGCACCTCCGTAGACGCCCCGTCTCTCACCCTCCAACTCGTGGATCAACTCCATCGCCCTAACCTTCGGCGCGCCGCTGACGGTTCCAGCAGGAAAGATACTCCTAAAAGCGTCGAATCTCGTTTTTCCTGTTCTCAAGACTCCCGAAACCTGCGAGACCAGATGCATGACATGGCTGAATCTCTCAACAGTCATCAATCTATCAACGGTGGTTGTCAAGGGATCGCAGACACGGTTGATATCGTTCCTTGCAAGGTCCACCAGCATGACATGCTCTGCGCGGTCCTTAAGAGATGCCTTCAGCTCAGCGGCAAGTCTGTCATCTTCTTCGGTGGTTTTGCCACGCTTGACGGTACCCGCAATAGGATGAGTAAGTACCCTGCCGTGTTCGGATTTCACCAAGAGTTCAGGCGATGCACCAACAAGCTGGAAGGAATCGCAATCAATGTAGAAAAGGTAGGGTGAGGGGTTGACCGTGCGGAGATGGCGGTAAATGTTGAAAGGATGGAGGGAGGTGGGGCGGGAAAAGCGCTGGGATGGTACAGCTTGAATAATGTCACCTTTGGTGATGTGCTTCTTGAGCCGGTTGACGTGACCTTCATAGCCCTCACGACCAATGTTGGAAACGTATTCCTGGTTCTTCTTGATGGGGGGCTGAGGAGGGAGGGGCGTGTCGGGGGACTGGAGAATATCGATGATTTCGGAAAGGGTGTTTGTGGCCGCTTGATAGAGTGTTTCGAGCTCGGCGTTGGTGGTTGAAGAAGTAATGTGGATGTTGGTGATCACCTTGATGGTCTCAAAGAAGTGATCGAAGGCGACAATAGTATCGCAGAGCATGAAAAAGGACTCCGGAATATGGAACGGATCTTTGAGATCGCGTGCTGTTCGGGGTTCAAAGTATTTCACGCAATCGTAGGCAACGTATCCCAGGGCTCCTCCGTTCATCGTTGGAAGGGAAATGCCAGGGAATTTGACAGGCCGGTATTGTGAAAGCTCCTTCTCAAGCACATCCAGAGGGTCGACATCAGGCCCATGGCCGTTTCCAGTGGTAATGACCTTCCGAGGATCTGACAAAAGATACAGAATCAGCTTATTGTCTCACATGGAGGAATAAAAGACTGACCACAACCCAGAAAACTATACCGCCCGATAGTTTCCTTACTCGAAGCGCTTTCCAACAGGAATGACTCCTTCTTCTTGCTTCTACCCGATATCGTGAGCACATGCTGGGTGTCATGGATGGCAGTGGTGACTCACTTCGCCGACAGCTTGAGGTAGGCACTTGACGGGTTCATGAACTCCGCCGGCATGGAGGCCACGAGCGGGATAACATTGGGAGCAGAATCGGGATCGGCATTTCGAGTGGCAGCGACCGTCTCAGCGACTGTAGCAAAATCGGGCTGTACCCGTGTCTGTTGAAATGTTGGTAAGCTTCGAACGGAAGGATGGTGGGGGTGGGGCAGGGCAACGGACCTTGACAACCATTTTCAGGGTCGCAAAAATAGGTGGAGAGAGTGAAAAGGCGGTGGAAGCTCAATTGGCGTGCAATCGACGTGTAGGAGGAGTTTGGGTGTGAGATTAGCAAGCAGTGGGAGTGTGATGGGGGGTCGGAGGCCGGACGGAAATGGTGGTTGGGCGCGATAACTAAGTTTCGGGTGAGGAACGGTGACGTGGGACTCATCTCGTCAAAGGGACGCTTCTGGGGTCAACCTCCGGATTCGGGACCACTGCCTTCTACTGTATCAGCACTCTCCCGGTAAGCGCAAATTGTATTGTTGCGGAGATTTGAATATTGAGCAGTTTCAACAGCATAGCCAATAGTCTTTTGTGTTCATGCATCAAAAAATGGATTGTTTTGTTCAGCCACATCTCCAGCCACAGAATCAACAGTGACAGAGGAACTTAGAACATATAGTAACCATGCCACGACAGCTCTGTAACCATATCGATCCTGTCATGTACAAACTTACTTCTATCAGGACAACATATTGTACAATTTCGACCATCTCTGTAAACAAAACACCTCCGCCGTTCCACCTCCATCATCCACACCAACATCCCAATCCCACCAGCCGTCTCTTCCAAGCTTTCACCCCCGAAAATACCGCCTCCAGCCCACCACAACACCCTTCCGCGTCTCCTTAAACCTGCCCCCAGTCCCATCAATCACCGATCCCGCCTCCCTTCTCACATTCCCATCTTCTTCATCTTCAAGGCCGTCTGGACCATTCTCTTGAATCCCTCCTTGAATCTTGCTCTCCATCTTTGCCTCTTCAGCCTCTTCCTCTTCAAACCTGGCCGTTCATGTTCCTTCGCCGCCTTCACCATTCCCTTCACATTGTTCTCCCTCAGCACATAATTGAGTTTCATGAATGCCTGTGGAAGACCCTGGGTCACCATGATGCTCCGGCCTGCGCTCGGCCCCATTTTGGGGAGTTTTTGTTCGATGTGCGGGACCGGTGCCATCGACGGGGCGGCAGATATTTGAGAGCCGAGTGCGCCGAGTGAACCCAAGGGTGATCTGCGGGGGCCGCTGGATTGGGGGGTCCGTTGCGGGGTACTGAATATGTTTTTGACGGCATTGAGCTTGTCCCGTTGGGTATTGAGGCGGCGGGGTGTGGTGGTGAAAGTGCGCAGGAGGGAGGGGGTGCTCGGCACGAGTAAAGGCCGCCGAGTAAGTGTCATGGCGGCGCGGCGGGGAACAGCCATTACGGAGGGAGGTTGTGGTAGCTGGACGCGGCGGAGGTGGGCAGGGAAGTGTTGCTGGCGGACAGTTTGGATGTGAGAATGTTGATGGCTTAGTCATCGAGAATGGCGGGGAATCGTGCGCCCCCATCATCGTCAGTCACTCATGTCATCGTTAGACACTCCCGCCATCGCTCGTCACTCACATGCGCACCATCTGACTGGAATATCATCAATCAACACTCGACACGCGCACAACGCAACCTCCACCTTCAACAATAGCTCCAACCAACTTCCTGCTGCCTCGTTCCTACACCATCTCGCTGCCTACCCTCTCGCTCCTGCTCACCACATCGTCGCCCCCATCGTCCCACCACTTCCCAGCTCTTCTCCCGCTGCTGCTTCGTTTTTCTTCGCGGGTACCCTCGCAATGTCAAGCAAGGCCGCAAAGAAGGGCAAGCTTGCCGGCTCCAATTCCCAGCGCCGTTCCCGATCGCGAAACACCACCCCCGCCTCTGCCTTCTCCGCTGACACATCCATGTCGCTCGACTTCGCTGCTCCCAGCCGCATCATCTATGAGGACCTTATGGACAAATTCAACATTTCAGACTCGTCGTCAATCCCCTCGTCGAGCGCCTTGTCGTCGCTCAAGAGTGACCTCCAGAAGCTCGAGCAGCACGCGCGCGAAAAGAGCAAAACATATGACCAGAAGCTGCGCGAGCTACACAACAAGATTGAGGCCAAGCGATCCGAAAATACACGCATCGACATAGACGACCGCCGACGCTCGGCTGTAGAGGAAGACCGCAAGGATAAGCTTCTTGTCAAGAAGAAGAAACGGTCAGAATCGTCCTCAGACAACAAGCGGCCGCCTGCCGTGGGTGCGCACATGGCTACTGGCCAGAGCATGTTGACGGATACTGTTGCACAACGTAGGCCTGAACCACTGCATCCCTCTCGCCCTTCACTGACCTCCGTAGGTGAGAAAAAGAAGCTTAAGTCAGGGAGCCCAGAGATCAAGCGGCGGGACAGCAGCTCTCCAGAAACAGCCCGCTCTGACGTTGATCACCAACCTCCACCCGCCCCACCATACGTCGTATTCGAACCCCTCGACGATGATCCTGGTGTCTACGAAATTCCCGCTGTCACAAAAGACACCTCATACGAAGAAAAAGCCCAGGCATTCAGCGTTGCTCGCTTCCCTCATGATGATCTTTCTTCCCTCATCCCCGGTGACCCCCCAGACGAAGACCTTAGTAAGGCTAAACCGACGAACCAAGTCGCCATCAACACCTTTGCCGGTTACATCGAACCCTACTTCCGGCCCTATATCGAAGAAGACATGGCCTTCCTCCGCGAACGAGGTGACCGCGATACCCCATATCTCATTCCTAAACTTGGCCGACACTACTCTGAAGTATGGGCAGAGGAAGACGGTGGCGCCCATACAGTGTCTGCCTCTCCAGCGCCTCCCACCAACCCACATACCAACCCCTTGGTCAACAAACCCCGAGGCAAGCCCGACGACATATCTGACGACATCCTCGACCGGGAAGAAATTTCCTGCGGCCCCCTCTTATCCCGTCTCCTTTCTGCTTATCTCCCGGATGACGACCCTCCGCCTCAATCAGACCCTAATGCCATGGACATTGACTCCCCTGTCCCTGCCACGACCACAGAAACACCAACTCGCGCTCCAATCCCATCGACAGCCCTCCCGGGCGCATCCGACCTTAACTGGAAAATACCTACCCAGAAATCCGATTATGCGTCTCTTGACGAACGAATCCGCCGGGAAATGATATACGTCGGTCTGTTAGACCCCACGTCCTCTTCAAACGCCCCTGACTTCGACAACACCCTAGACGACGAGGTTTCTGCACGTCTGCGCACACTCCAATCCCAGCTTCGGGAGCAATCCATCATGAACGGGGCGAGGAAAGCACGCATCGCCGAGATTCTTAAGGAGCATATGGCCTACCAGGAGTACGTGACAATCTTAGACGACCTCGATAAACAGGTGGAGCAAGCCTACACGAAGAGAAGCAGAAACGTGAAAGCTCAAAAGAAGAAGAAGAGTGTGCCGAATGGTGTGGGGGTTGGAGTCGCGAGAGTTGGTATAGGTGAACAGGCGAGAATGTTGATGGAACGGCGGAGACGGTGGATTGAAACCATTGGCCCTGTATTCGAGGATGGTCTGCAGAAACTGCCTGAGAGAACCGTGTTTAAAGACTTGGACGACCTTGTGGAGAGGGAAAAGAACTGGGCGGCTGAGGAGGAGTGATATGGGATGAAAGAGAAACATTACGGCGCGAGAGTCGGGTGGACTGAAAGAGCAGAAGATATTTTTTGTTTGAGAATATGGAAGCCATCATGGATCTCCAATGGTAGCGGGATCGGCGTTCTTGTGGTATCTGATCATTGTAAATATAATTTGCATGAATGATTACTCTGCGGCTCTGCGCATGCTGCGCGTAATCTTGCAGGATGGCCATGGTGACACTTGTGGTTCGCGCGTAACCACCGCTCACCTCAAACAGAGCCGCAACTGCTTCCTTCCCAGCTCCATCCCCCGCCACCATTGTCATCCACTTCCATCATCGTCCCGCTCGATCCTACCATCTCAAACCCCTTCATACTCGAACCAGACAACCTTTCGCGCCTCATCCGAACCCTATCACCCGACAAGCCCGACTCGCCCATCCAAGATGGCGCTCAACAGCTTCTTCCAGAATAAGATCGAATCGATGAAGCTTGAAATCATCGAGCGGAATTCCAAACTACGAAGACTGGAAGCTCAGCGGAATGATCTCAACTCAAGAGGTGAGGATTCTAGCTGCCATCTTGTCTGTACGAGATTGGAGAAAGCCGCAACTCCAACATTACAGAAGCTCGGCCATCCACGTCAAGCTCTTGTCGACACGATTATCATTCTGGTGTCTATCTATTGTACTGACTGCTGACAAAACCAGTCCGGCTACTGCGCGAAGAGCTTGGTCTTTTGCAACAGCCAGGATCTTATGTCGGAGAGGTTGTTCGGGTTATGGGGAGCAAGCGTGTGCTTGTGAAGGTCCATCCGGAAGGCAAATATGGTAAGTAGCATAACAGTTTGTATGATGTAGATGTTGCTAATGCTCTCATAGTGGTTGATGTTGCGGATACTGTGGACATCGCAAAACTCACCCCCGGCAAACGTGTGACGCTTCTCTCCGATACTTATCGTCTCGAAAAGATTCTACCCAGCTCTGTCGATCCATTGGTGTCGCTTATGATGGTAGAAAAAGTTCCAGACTCGACATACGACATGATCGGTGGACTTGATCAACAAATTAAGGAGATTAAGGAGGTGATTGAGCTTGGCTTGAAGCATCCAGAGCTTTTCGAATCTCTCGGAATTGCTCAGCCGAAGGGTGTGCTTCTCTACGGACCTCCCGGTACTGGAAAAACGCTTCTTGCAAGAGCGGTCGCCCATCACACCGACTGCCGATTCATTCGAGTTTCCGGATCTGAGCTTGTGCAGAAGTACATTGGAGAGGGTTCCCGGATGGTCAGAGAATTGTTCGTCATGGCGCGAGAGCATGCGCCAAGTATTATCTTTATGGATGAAATCGACAGTATTGGCAGCAGTCGTGTGGAGGGAAGCTCTGGAGGTGATTCTGAGGTGCAGCGGACTATGTTGGAGCTGCTGAATCAGCTTGATGGTTTTGAGCCGACCAAGAACATTAAGGTCATCATGGCAACAAATCGTCTCGATATTCTGGATCCCGCATTGTTGCGTCCTGGGCGTATCGACAGAAAGATTGAGTTCCCCCCACCAAGGTATGTTTTATAATCTTGACTCTGACGCCGTCTATTAACTCTGCAAAAGTGTCGAGGCTCGTGCCGATATTTTGCGAATTCATTCCCGGTCAATGAATCTCACTCGCGGAATCGACTTGAAAAAGATAGCGGAGAAGATGAATGGGTGCTCTGGCGCCGAGTTGAAGGGTGTGTGTACTGAAGCAGGAATGTACGCTTTGCGTGAGCGCAGAATACATGTGACACAGGAAGATTTTGGTGAGTATTGTCTAATCATCATGTCTATGCTTGTTTGCTGATTTGCTGCAGATCTCGCCACGGCCAAGGTTCTCAATAAGCACGATGATAAGGAGATGAGTTTGTCGAAGCTCTGGAAGTAGGGTGTTTTAGGAATCATATGGTGGATAGAGCCGTTAATTTTACACATGGCCCAAAGCTATAATGATATGGTCTACAGAGTCCACGTTGCTCAATGAACTGTGAAGAGTGGACACCCTTCAACAATAGTTGTGATTGTTTACTTTACTGCTTCACTCATCCTCGCTGTCGCTTGGTGGCATCATCCCTCGTCTATCCTCTTCCTCCTCATCACTAATTTCCACCAACTCCTTCTTGAAAACCTCGGGCCACCATTTCATCTTCTTCCACTCCCTCTCTTCCCTCACCACATTCACAATCTCCCCCTCAATCTTGTTGTCCCTCCCTTTCATGCTCTCCAAATCAACCACCACAAAACCCCCTCTAATCAGCCACGTCTTTCCGCGAAACATGGGCGCCAGTTCACACAGCATAGCCTTTCCAGATGGAAGCGTGCATTGGAACAAATTTTTGCCTTGCGTGGAGGCAATGCGGGCAATGGTTTGCGTGGGAGGGAGCTCGAGGGGCGGTGTGGTTGTGAGGGAGTCGAGCTGATTGAGAACAGATTTTGTCGTGTTGCGCGGCATGGTTGGAGTAGGAAATGGGGTTGTGATGACGGGACCTTGGTGAGGAGAGCAGAAATTACTCGGACGCGCGGACGTGGGGTTGGTGGGGTGGCGTGAATCACGGTGAATCACAAGAATCACAGGCAGATGGCGGCAACATGGTCTAGAAGTAGTCGTCGTCACCCAACCACAGCCATGGGTACCTACATCCGAAGATTCCGTTCAGCTCAGCCCCCACCGCCAGAATACGCGCCATGAAACCTCTTTATCCGTCCATTCCTCTCCTTCGTTCAAATCACCTCCTTTCGCTCATGCTACGACGATAAAAACGTTTCGAAACCTCAACTCCTCCCCCCGCCCGTCGCCCACAATGCGCCTCCCACTCCCTGTTGCGACGCTCCTCGTCCTCCCCCTATTCACTTCCGCCTACAAGGTCCCCGAGCCACTCGCAGACTTCTACGACCTCGTCAAAAATGGCGGCTGCACATCCTTCTACCGCGGTCGAAGCGACCTCTCCGATGGCCAAGGCAACTGGGGCTACGGCTTCTGTGACGACACTCCTGGCGCCATCTACGTCTCCGGCGAGAAACATCTCGCGGATATGGACATTGACTGCGACGGCGCCGCGAACTGTGGGAGCTTGAAGAAAAACTCGGATTTCCAGCCGGAAACCGCGTTTGATGATACCCTTGCGGAACTAGGGTATGCGATCCCGGGGAAATCGTTGAATGCGTCCGTGATCCCGTATGCGGTGCTGGGGACGTGTGATGTTCCTGTGGCGAAGAATAAGAAGGAGAAGGGGCCCGTGCCGGAGCTGGGGGTTGTGGCTGTTGTGTGTGGGGATAAGTTGAGGTATGCGGTGTTTGGAGATACAAATGGGTGTGATGATGATAATTTTACGGGCGAGGCGAGTATTGCGTTGGCGAGAATGTGTTTTCCGGATGAGGGGCTGGATGGGGATAATGGGCATACAGATCATGACGTGCTGTGTGAGTTTCCTTTTACCACTGAGTTTGGATTGAGTACTGATTATCTATAGATCTCGCGTTCACGTCAGAAAAAGCAGTTCCAGGACCATCCGGTGCCAAATGGGATGCGAAAACTCCAGAGGAGTTTGAAGCCAGTATTAAAGATCTCGGTGATGAGCTTCTTGAGGAGCTTTTCAAGGATACGGAGGGACGGACGAAGGTTGGTGAGGTCGGAGACTATGGTGCTGATAAGAAGAAGAAGGGCGCTGCACAGAGGATTTGGCCAGAGAAGCAGACAGTCCTCGGAGGTGCTGCTGCGGTGGTTGCGCTGGCGGGGTTGTTGGTGTGAGAGGATTCGGGATGGGAATAATGTGGTGGGGAGGATTTATGGCATGCCTAGATTTGCATTAGATACCCATTGATGTAAGATTTGATAAATCAAGTTGAAATCACAGTGAGAGCACCCTAATCCTGCATTCTACAAACCACCTCACATCGGCGCAACGTTACTCCGAGCAATAGTTACACTCAACACCACCCTTCCACAGCACTGCCCGGCTGTAATGAGATTCCGCTCCAGAACATGGAGGCATTCGGTATTTACCATCTAGGTGTATATTTATATCGGTATCACATGCTCCCTAAACATTCGAATTGAATGAATTCCAATTTCCACAACTTCACGCCGCACGGGAGACTGCTGGCAAGTGCCCGCACCGCCAAATAACGGATTCAACCTTTTGTAGCCCCTAATGTCGTGGGGTGATACCACTATGGATTGCAAGCCGCCTTGATTCCTATGGTATGCCCAGTCCAATCGTACTATGTATCGAGGGTTCGAAAACGGTATACCATTTCCCTGGTTTAAAATGCAGTCTGATCGTTGTGAACGTGGCGATGAGGTGTTGGGTTCAGACTTCCGATGGGTGCCGGAGGAGGGAAAGGAGGAGGGGGGGTGTCAGAGGTACTGTACAGTACATGTCGTTATTGTGGTGACAGGTGGCAATACCAGTGTTACCGTTGTCCGGGGGAGAAGTCTGGTAGTTGCGGTCGACGTCAGGATTGAATGAGCATGATCATGCTCATCGTCTGAAAGAAGAAGAAGAGAGAATAGCGATGTCAGTCTGCCTGAGGTACTTTATCAAACTGGTAGCAACAAGAACCCCAATCACTGTGTTGCAGGAGTAACGTTACATGGTTCCTCGATTACCTGGTCGTATGATCCCGGGCTTTGGTTCCAATGATGAAGTTCTAGAAAAAAAACGACGTTGGTCCAAAAACGGAAAAAACAAGCCTTTTAGAGAGCCCAAGCAAGCGAGGGGATGCAGATGAGATCGGGCTAAGATTGGTGGTTAGATTGGTGATGGGAGTGAACGCCGGCAGGTGCGGGTAATGGGTTGGGTGGGGAATTCGGCTGGGAGGAAGTCTTTGTGAAATATGTTGTTCAACTGAGTTGAGAGGAATCTATCTCGTTATTAAATTGATTAAGCCTGTTGAGTATTGATCATCTTTCCATAGTCGTTGTTTCTCGTTCGAGATCCCCATCTCAGACAGTCGACATCCTCTCCTTTCATCCCATTCCCCAAATACGACCAAACATCCCCGTGGCAGTGCACCACTCATTCGGTAACACCAGTTTCCCTCACATTTTCGAACCTGCATCCAACATCCTCAGCAGCCAAAGTTTTCCGAATCAGGCACTGCATCTCAGCCGCTCCAGCTCTCAAACTTCTCACAACCACAACAGTTCACCAGGTTGATACTGGCTGGATTGTTATAGTCCCACGAATATAAGGCTGCCTGATGTCCGGCGAAGATGAAGGATCAAACTCAGCACCATCACCACCAGATTCAATAATCCAGACCAGCGGCGTCTTCCGCGTCTCTAATCTCCCATCAACACAACAACCAATTGAATAATGAAGCCTACCACCTCATTCACCATTTTATCTTTCCTCCTTCTTCCTTTCACAACCCTCGCCTCCCCGGACCACACAGCTGCAATGCGAATCTTCACCCGCTCCACTTCAATCGCAAAACGCGATCTCCATTCTATCTCGCAAGGTCTCTATAAACGCCAGCTCGACGTATGCGTGGATGCCGGCTATGAGCTCTGTCCAAGCGAAACCTTTTGCTGTCCGGCCGGGTTGACGTGTGTTGAGGGCGGATGGTGTGGAAATGAGAGTGAGACGACGTGTTATGCCGGCGAGGACGATTGTGGGAGTCACTGTTGTTTGGTGGGGTATAAGTAAGTTTCTCTTCGCCTTGTCATTCGGATGCTCGGGGCTGGGGGCTGATCATGATAGGTGTGTCGCCGGATCCACGAGTTGCCGAGCCGTAGATGGATCTTCAAAGAGCGGTAATGATGATGGCAATGATGACTCGACTGGTGGAAGTGTCGGGGTGGATGTATCGAAGAAGAAAGGAACCAAGGGTGGGAAGTCGGGGACGGGGAGTTTGCTGGATCTTTTGGATGGTGATGATAACGATAACGACAATAAAGAGCAGGAGCCGGCGAGGGGCGCGGGGAGTCGGATGGCCGTTGGGGGTAGGGTTTTGGAGGTGGTCGTTGTTGGTGTTGCGATTCTGGTATTGTGAGGATAAAGAGAAGTGGAATTGTGTACTTATCATGGTGGATAGTAGTTTGTGTTTGACCATTAGTAGTTTTCTTACACCAGCGGCATCGAAGGATGCTTGTAATTAGTGTTTGCTTTCTGCTATACTGAGTAGAAACCTGTCCCTTTAGGATTGCACTACGAGTATGCTGATGGGCTTGGAATAATGTGTGAAGCAATACCATCCAATAATGATTTTCTCTTGGCAATCTGAACACTAGTAGTCACTTTAGAACAAGAAAGGGATATAAGAACAAGCGCAAAGGTCTCTATGAATGAGAGTGAACTCGAATATTGTCACTCTTGTACTTTGAGAGCAGATATAACAGCGGTGCCGTCCATATCCAATCTGCAATGAATGATTGGAGTTTAGAACATGACAAATCTTTCAGCTGTTCCACTTTGTTATATTGAGGCAAAGGTCCCCTTTAGTGCGGCAGTCTACTCATTTCTGCCATCTCCCGTTCAATGTTGCCCTTTGCCTGCACAGCGGGGGGAACAACCGCAGTCACCGTGGCGTCTCGCACAATCTGAGCCCGTCTCATACCAGTCCTCTCTGCTTCCTTATACCTCACCATCCTCCAGAATCATCTCGACAATCGTCTTACTCTACCGTCACATTATTGTTCCAACATCTGGACCATCCTTCAGTTCTAATACTCCTTGTCATCGAATCTACACTGTGAGCGTTTTCGGCTGCTTTTTAAGTTACTTCTCTATTGCTCCAGGTCAAGCTAATACTGACTCACTCGTCTCTAGCGCGGCGACCAGGCTGCTCGATTATCTTCAATTCCATGAAGCTACTCAAGTAAGTTTGATATCCCTATTTGAGATCAATACAAATGCTTATCAACGCAAGACGCTCTTTCTATCCGGCGAAGCGTGTTCGGTCGAAAACACCATGTTGCAAACCCTAGACGCCATTTCGATGATCCGGCTCAACAATTAGTGGATACAGTTTTTGTGGCGTCCCTCATCGGGGGGTTCAGTACAAATAACCGGACGGCTATTCTCGAAAGCAGTAACTGGGTCTTGAGTTGACCTTTCACATTCGGTGGTTTTCCGCTATGGGAAATCGATATAACTACACCGCCGCCGTTTAAAAAGCCCGTCATTACCCAAGGCGAGCATCAGCCGGAACCCAACCAGTTCGCTCAGGCACCTTTTTTCCTTTCTTCGCTGGCGTTTAACTTGTGGTTGAAAGTCCAGACTAGAGATCGTGAGTACTCCTTCTGTTCCTTATCATCCCATATTCATTGACCCCCTCAAGTATGTGAAGTGCCTTGCTGATTCTTCTCATACCACAGGTCTTCCACACTGCCCAAGTGTCCGCGATATGACATCAGAGCTCTTGAAGCTTGCCTACTGGCTCAACGCAAAGCGCTGCAATCAATGCAAGTGCTGGCTCCATATCCACCAGTTCAATCCCAGCCGAAACAACTATCCAAGTTGTCAGCATCGTCAGGCAGCGAACAACTCAAAGCGGCGTAAGATGCATGAAGATTCCAGGAAGAAACTTGCGCTAGGAATAGACTTAGGGAGCTTGTTGTGTTGATACCACGTATCGAGTCTGATGGATGTGGATGTGGTCCTGGTTGTTCCCTGTTGCAATTTCGATAGGGAACAGATGGAGAAACAGAGCCGTAAGTCCATTGCATTTGACCCCAACCTGCCTTGCGCTGACATGATTTAGATTGTTTCCAGCAGAATCTGTGACTATACCCAGTTGAAGCATCTGGATACAGAAGAGCATCTTTTGCTCACACCATAATGGAGTGAGAAGTACTGGGATTGGTGATTGTCTGCCCGGTGAGTGCAAGTGACATGTATCACCACTGTTGAGTCAACAGTGGCGGCGGTGGGCCCTGTGTTACTATTGGAAACTTAATTGTATATTAGATAACTTAAAAACAATCATAAAAAAACACACCATCTCAAATGTGGTATCACACCCCTCGTCTCAAAACATCCCTCCACTCAACCACACTTTCCCCATCCCGCCGCGCTCCACACCACAAACACCACAACTCCTCCACCTCCCCTTCTTCATGCTCATACCCCGGTGGAAAATATATCCAACTTGCACCCTCTCCACCATTCTCAGCTGGTGATCCAGGCCCATCTCCACACCACGCACAACACCACGCTCTTTCTTGGACCTTCATACTACAACCACAAAGCTCTTCCTCCCTATGCTGGCAGTCTCGAAACCCACAAACAAGCAACACAGTGCTAATCATCGTGTGTCGGGGAAAGTAATGAGTACTCCAGTACCCGCATTTACAACAGTGCTGTCGTATTCGCTGCAGTGAAACCACGGTGGGGTATTTTAGACATTTTCCCCTGTGAGTGACTTGGGCTTTGGAGACAATTGATGTAGGTGTTGATGGCATCTCGGGATTGTTGGGTGGTTCTTTTATTCCAGTTATTGGGTACAGGTTGTTTTTGTGGTTTGGGGGACGCAAGTAGGTGGTAAACGAGGTTACTGTCAAAGACGACGAAGATGGCGGTGAGAATTGTGCAGATGATGCAAACCGTGGTATTGATTCTTTGAGGATGGTGCCGAAGATGGTGAGCTTGGTTGCGGGGATTCTTGGTGGGAACAAGGTGGGATGGGTTGGGAGCATATTATTGAACTGTGAGGGTTTTGGGCGAGGATGGGAGGATTGGGGAATGGGAGAAGATTGGGGATTGTGGATGGAACTGGGGAAATGCGATACGGTATGGGTGTTGGAGATTCGAGCATGCACACGGCTGCGGGGGATAGAGGGAACAAGGTACTGGGGAATTGGGGATGCGGAGGTTAGTTGGGTGGGAAGCTGTGATGCTTGAAGCGAGGTTGAAGGTTGAAGAGCATTGTGATGATGATAGAAAGGAGAGGGTGCCGGGTTTTGGTGGGTGTTGGTATCGATTACTATGACGGTAGACAGTGTTAGGGGTGTTTGATAACTTGGAATAATGACTCCAAGATGTCAGAGAACTGCCGACCGTGGCAGTTCCACCACAAAATAAATCTATTTTATAGAGTCCGCTTTTCATCACGTACGTACAAGTGAGCCTGCACCCAGTTCCAATGTTCTCTCATTCATGTCATATCACTCTTAATTCTGACTGCTCTTCTTCCGAAGTTCTTCGTTTTCGCTGCCTTCATCCGTCACACCACCTTCTACTCCCACCATCTTGCATCCAAAGTATCTTGTTGGTCCCTCAAGGCTCCCGCGTAGTACAGCAATAGATCATTGGGTCGAAACACGACGACTTCGCTCCCCAGCCTCTCGGTACTGTCTCATCTACGCACTTTCTGCTGCTATTACAAGACCTTCATCCTTTTTCGTCAGATACTGGTCTATCTTCATCTTATCCTTCTTACCCCGTTTATCCTCAGTACTTGGGTTCTAACGCTGCTCTAATCTGAAGCCTCTCTGCACATCGCCGCAGCCAGAATGACAGATACAGTGTCCGCGTCCCCGAAGCCTCACACGAATGGGCTGAGGGTTCCAGAACTGGTTCGCGAGCAGTCTTTCACACCATCTAAGCCTGTAAAGTCACAGGAGCTGGACCTTAAGCATTCCAGTGGAGAAGTTTTGGAGATTGTTGACGCTTCTTCAACAGCGGTAAGCCGGCTTGGCCCCAGGATAATGTATTTAATAATACTGAGACCCATTTACAGCAAGCAGAATCCGCATCACCGAAGTCGGGAGACTCAATTATGGAACAACCCTGCTCTAGCCAAAGTACCCAGCAGAACGCTTCGAATACGAACCGTTCACGTCCTTCGACACCTCCAGTGTCGCCCCTCTCACCTCCACTCTCTCCTATCTCGTCGCCAGTCTCTCCGCTGTCCCCTGCTCCGTACGAGCTTGAGATGGAACATTACTTTGACATCCAGACCCAGCAATCCCTGGCAGTGAGTTCAAATGAAAAACACTCTCCCCTTTTTTTTTCGACACTAATCATCACTTCAGCATTTTTTGTTGAGTGCATACGACTCGGATGAAGAGGATTATGATGATCAGATCATGGATCTCCCCGAGTTCAAGAGGAATTGCTTTCGGTTTGTTGCCAATGTTGAAGATAGACATAACTCTCAGGGGCGTTCTGAATGATGTCGATACAACAACTGCTGCAGACGAAGATACAAATGAGAATTCGACGGTTCCGGGGCTTATTGAAGCGGAAGTCGCTGCGGTGGGAGCTGATTAAGTTCATCCCGAAACCTTTTCACTATGACATATATTCATCAACAGATATTGATCATTCACGGATATATTGTTTTGAGAATTTCAGCAATCTGGGGCGGTGAGCAGTTGGTACTTGGGCGGTGAATCAAGCAAGTTCTTTCACATTTTTTTTTTGTTTTGTTTTGGTCACAATGTTATGCTTATTGGATTGTTGGTGGATGTTAGAGGTTACTGTTTAGTTCGCTGGGTACTTGTTATGACGCATTGGATTTAACTTTGTTGGGACCTCGACGGTTGGTTGGTTGTGATTCGTGAGTTGTGTTGATGCTGCTGGAGGCGGCAGCTTGAGATAATAGAATAAACTGGGGTCTGTGAACCTATCAACCGGCATTAGATACTAAAACGCGACATTGTTGTCATGCTAGTACTTAATACTACTGTGGCATCTCAGTGTGGCAGGTTGGTTTTGCTACCCAACGTAACAACAGCTCATCGAATTCTCTATCTTGACATGGAATACAACGTGTTGTAAACCAACTACTTAGCCAAAGAGAGAGACTGTACATGTCATCCCCTCGTCTGAACAGCTTCAAGCTTTTCGGTAATGCATCACCACATGTCACCCACGTCCGTTGCCCATCAGCAACCGCCTCACAAGGCTCCCACAACAAACATCCTCCCCCTCCTCCGCAACACCACCCCCACCAACCCACCACACACCGTATACCCACCACCCCTCCTCAACTATGGCCACCAACACCTCCTCTGCCCACCACCGGGCCTCCTCTATCCCGCCCCCAACCTCAGCCCCCGCCCCGCCCCCCCCCCTCCCCTCCGTCGATCTCGGCTTCGACGACCTCCGCGAGCGCATGACGGCCTTCACCACAAGCTTCGACGAATTCATCGAGCGGGGGCGCCGGCAGCTTCTCGGCGACCGCACGCAATTCCAGCGGACCATGACGGAGAACAAAGGTTCCTTCCCCTCCCCATCCCCATCATATCGCACAAGCTAACATTGGCCACCACCACCAGAAACACAGCGCCAATTAACCAGCGAGCTCGATGCGATCGCCGAGCGCGAACTCGAACTAAAACAACAAGCCGAGAAGGACGCGCAGGAAGCCCTTGAGGTCGAGCGCGTCATCGCGGAAATGGAGCTCAAGAAGAAGGCGAAAGATGAGTATAAGGCGAACCTGCTGTCGCAGATTGCGGATTTGAAGGAGGTAATTGAGAAGCGGAAACTCGGTATGCTGTTTCTTCGTTCTTATTTTACTGGGGGTATTGGACTGACTGGTGGAATGATGGGGGGATCTAGCACTGTCGAATGAGCAGCGAAAGGTCGCGAGTCAGGGCGCCAAAAATGCCCCTGAGGTATTGTTCTGGGAACAGTATTTGGGAATGCGGTTTAAGAGTATGGGCGTGCCGGACAAGTTGAGGATTATTTTTAGTCATGTGAATGATGCGAAGCGGGATCAAGAGTGTTCGTTTGGGCTTGACCTCTCTGCGAGAGAGTATGATGGTACGTATCGTGGTTTCGGGGATTGGGTGAGGGTGTGTGCTGACTAGAAGAGGCAGTTTTCCAAATAACCCCCGAACTTCCGGCGGACGCGGTGGCGGCGGTGTTGGAGAAGCTGAATGCTACGAGGAACTTTTCCGGATTTCTGGTGGATATGAGAAAGCTGTTTAAGGAGAATATTGCTTGAGTCGGGTCATGTATGGCGTTTGTGGAGTTTGGAGTTTTATTGGGCATCTATCTATTGGATTTGGGTAATTATAGAACAGGAGAAGACAGTATTAATGATACCCCCAAACGTCCCATTTTCCACACCACACAATTCACATAATTACAAGTAGTATCATTATTATCGTTCATGAAAACCTAACTGCCCAACATCAACATATCCACAGCATCACCTCCTTCCTCTGCCAGCGCCACCCATCATCTGCTGCATCATATTCTGCATCGCGCCCATATCCATACCACCAAACGGATTCCCCCCACCCAACAAATTCCCCAACCCTCCACCACCCCCGCCAGCACCACCAAGCGCCTTCATCATACTCGCCATGTCCATCCCCCCCATCCCACCAGGCGCACCACCCATGCTCTGCAACCTCTTCTGCATCGCGGCCATCTGCTGATTCCGATTTGCGCCGGCCATTGCACCGCCCTTTTGTAGGTTCGCCATGCCCTTGCCCATCTTCTTTGCCATCTGTGCCATCATCCGGTGCTGGGTTAATACGTCTTCGACTTCGCGGACGGAGGTGCCGGAGCCGTGGGCGATGCGGGTCATGCGCGTGGGTTGAGAGATGAAGATTTTGCCGTCCGAGTCGAGCTCTTTGTCAGTCATGGAGTCCATGATGTAGCTGGTGCGACCAGGTGGTTAGTTACAATACAATGAAAGGAATGAGAAGAGAGGGGACGGGACTAACATCATCCGTTTTAGCTTCTGCCCACCTTCCTCGTCGCCGACGTCGCCCATCATTTGTGATAGTCCTGGGATCATGCCGGCCATTTTGCTTAGAGGACCCATCTTCATGATGTTGCCGAGTTGATCGCGGAGATCCCGGACCGTGAAGATACCCTCTTGGATATGCTTCATTGTGTCCTTTTGGTCGAGTTTTAAGCTCTGAACATGTTCCACCAACCCAGCCATATCTCCCATACCCAGCAATTTCGAGATAAACGCTTGAGGTTGGAAGCGTTCGAGATCCAACAGATGTTCTCCGGTACCGATAAACACAATTGGCGTCCGTGTGGCGGCAACAGCAGATATCGCGCCTCCTCCCGCCGCATGGCCATCGGTTTTCGTAATAATGATGGCACCGAAATCTGCACTCTCCTTAAACGCCTTACTCTGCGCCTCTGCTGCCTGTCCTATACTCGAGTCCAGCACCATGATTGTCTGGTCCGGCTTCACGGCTGCCTGGATCTGTACCATCTCGGCAAACAACTCGCGCTCTTGTTGGTGTCGTCCGGACGTGTCGACAATGATGATGTCGAATCTCTCCTTCTTGAACTTTTCTACACCGTCGCGCGCGACTTTGACGGGATCTACTTCGGTGTAGGTGCCGTAGTATGGAATCTTGGCTTTGGTTGCGTTTTGCTTCAGCTGGTCGAAGGCTCCCGCACGGAAGGTGTCCGCGCACACAAGACAGGCTTTGAAGCCTCGTGCTTGGTAGTAGCGTGCGAGTTTTGTACACGAGGTGGTTTTTCCGGCTCCTTGGAGACCGACAAACATGATGACATTTGAGCGGCCTTTTTTCGGTTTGAAGGGTTCGTTGTGCGGGTCAACAAGTTTGACGAGTTCATCGAATACTGCCTATAGGAAAGACGTGAGCAAACTGCTTAAAATAAAACCATCAGGGGGACAATGTGTACTTTCTGGATTAACCGCTTCTTGTTTACCCCCGCCCCGAGTTCCTTAAAGTTCACCGTGTGTCGTATTGATTTCCGGAGGTTCGCAACGAGCTTGATGTTCACCTGCACCACCGGGAGCTGTTAACAGACGGCGTACAGTAATGGGAGGGCGCAGATAGAGGAGGGCGACGGACATCGGCTTCGACAAGAGCAGCGCAAATCTCCTTGAGCATAGCATCGAGGGCCTATAACATGGGTGTTAGTAATAACGCGAGAGGAATCGGAGGTCCGAGGTAAAAATGACAGCTATACCTTTTCGTCGACAACATTGGAGTGGGTGAGGTTGGAGACGGCGGACGTGATCCGCTTCCCTAGATCGGCTAACACCATTGTGAGGGTCGAGGGTGTGTAGGTGAGGTTTCGGAGGTCGGGGTGAATTACTGACGTCCAAACGTGGAAGCTCCAGGTTGCTGGTGTGGAGGAGGGGCTCTCTGTGGCGCAGGGCTGTGGCGGACGTGCGAAATTGGCACGTGACTGTAGTCGCCATCATGGTTCGATTTACCTTGTTGTCGTGAATCTTCAGCAAGCTGTTTCTTGTATAGTACCCATTTTAATCATTGATCCATAAATCTTGGTACTGAATCTAATCCAAAGGTATTAGATCTAGGTCTCTAATCCATCTATTATCCCGACAAAACCAGTAACACACCTGCCTCGATGGAATGCCATACGCAAGAAACCCCCGCACAATGATATCTTATGTGTTCCAACTTCCAACCATCCCAGAGCAACATCTTGACCTCTATAAACCTCTTTTACCCGCTATGACGCCCAGATTCATCACAGTTTCTCTTTATCACTCCCCTCCCTCTGGGCCGCCTCCTCCAACTCCTTTATCCTCGTCCTCAACCAATCTGCTTCCTCCTTCATCTCCAAGTCGGTCCTCGGCTTCCGCTCGCAATCAGGCACCGGGAATCTCCCTTCCTTCTGCCTAAACGCCCTCCACAGATCGGCATCATCACTCTCCATCATGGCATAAATCTTATCCTCCGCCTCTGGCCCCTCTCCCAAATCCTTATACTTCCTTGGGATGATATGCGCATGCACATGGGGTACGCTCTGCCCAGCGGCCGGTCCGTCTTGAATTGCAACATTGAATGAATCGGCCTTGTAGATTTTCTCGAGGTGTTTTGACAGCATGGAAACGGTCTGGAAGAGGTCGGTGGTTTCGGGGACAGTAAGGTCACGGAGACGCGGGACCACGCGGCGGGGGCACACGAGAACATGCCCCGGGAGTAGCGGTTTGAGGTTAACGAGGGCCATCGTGAGGGGTGTAAGATGGAAGATTTGTGTCGTGATAGGAAAGGTCGAGAAGTAGAGTTTTGGGGTGGCGGTCATTGTGGCGGCGTGGTGGAAGGGGTTCGGTGGACAGAAGAGGTTTGAAAGAAGTAGGAAGAGGAGGAGGAGCAACCGGGAGAGTGAAGGCGCTGAAAGGGCTCGGTGTGGTTGAAGAATTGGCGGAGGTGGTGAGGTGTCGGAGAGACGGGGAGCTAGCCCAGAGCTGTCTGTGAATCTCCGATACGTCGAGACAGCATGGTGACGGGGTAATACATGAATTGACCCAGCCAACGAGAAAGATGTTGATAGATAGAAAAATTGTATACTCTACTGGTGAATTTATGTATCAGTAACAGTCGATCTATCTGCACATGGCTGTCTATCGTCACTTGGTGAGCTGGAGGGCATCGTCACTTCCGGCCTCTCGGGCTGCGGAAGCTGCATCCAACCTCAACTCCTCCCACTCTCCCTCATCCCAACCCCCACGTCACCACCATGTCGAACGAACTCCCCTCCGAAGTCGTTACCTGCCTGAAGAATGCGCGCTATGTTCATATCCCCTTCTTCTTTCATTCCACGGACCTCCATGCTGCACAGCTCTAACTTTCCTAGCTTCACCTGGCAACTTCCGATGGCCTCTGGCCTCATGTCTCCCTCATGAATTACACCTATCTCCCTGCACCGTCTCCAGACCATGCTCTCCCTCCACCTCCGTCTAGCTCTCCGGCGGCATCATCCGGCTCCACAACCTCTCCAATCATCATCCTTACCCTTCAACCCACCGCTCGCTCCACCTACAATGTCCTCTCTAATCCGCGGGTCTCTCTTCTTGTCCACGACTGGGTCTCCCATCGGCGAACTAGCCTCCAAACACCCGTTGACCCATCACATTCCCTTTCCCCAGCGACAACTGCACCACATACGTCATCCCTCCAAGAGATGCTTACGAACCTGAACACCGCTGCCCTCTCATCCATTTCCGCAACACTCTTCGGATATTCGACGCTTTTGGAGCCAAATTCACCGGCAGAGCAGTATTATAAGAAGATCCATGAGGAGAATAATCCCCGGGGCGCCACGGATGGGAGGTGTTATCTTGAGGGAGAGGATGTGAGGGTGCTGGTTGTGAGGGTTGCATGGGCACGTGTGGCTGACTACAAGGGATTTGTAAGAGACTGGGTTGGGGAGGGAGGAGAACCTGAAGGGATCAACGAATGGGGTGTGAGGGAAGTGATGAGCTGAGACGGGGTCTGGAAAGAGTCGATATTGGACTTGAAGATGACGGGGCTTGACTTTATGATATTCATAATTTATTCTTCACACATTCGATGAGCATGGGCCATCACTCGGGGGATTGACATGGACAATAGAGAAGATTCATATTATGCAACAAACCGGGATTCTGCTTGGTGCCCAGATTCTCTCTGTGCTTGTGGTGTTGTTTCCGCACGGCGGGAGTGCTTTCTAATCATCACCGGTGCTGACTGTCCCCCACCGTGACGTCTGCGAAATTCGCCGCTTCTCCCCCCACCGCAGCTCCCTGTCACCACCTTTCTCAGGCCACTCCACCCCCGTCAACGAGAATCAGACCACCCTCCCGCCCTCCTGGTCGGCCTCGCGACGTCTCAGCCTTACCCGATCTTGCATCCCTAATCTATCGGCCTCCCGAACCCCGCTATCATGGCCTCCAAGGCTGCCCCCGTCGTGCGACGCTGCACTGGTCGTCTTCTCGTCTCGCCCTCCCCGTCCTTCCTTCTCTCCTCCACATGCCGGTACTCTCGGCCGCTTAGAACACCAGTCGCGTCGGCGTGCCGGCCTACAAGATACCTCTCGTCTGCCGTTCCTCGCCGTTCCGCAGCAAGTATCGATGTCCAGAACCAAGAAATTGAGCGGGAGAATGTGATATTGGAGACGGGGAAGCAACCAGAGGAGATCAAGCTCCCTGGTGGTCTGAATGCTGGCGCCGCAATGTCTCCTCAAGCCGGTATGTTTGTTCCTATCAATATTGGCGAAAATATCTAACCATTGCTGGCAGCAATTCTCAAACAGGCCTCGGTCATGGACCAAGGAGCGCGCCCCATCTATCTTGATATGCAAGCTACTACTCCCATGGATCCTCGAGTTCTCGACGCCATGCTTCCCTTCTACACTGGCCTGTACGGCAACCCTCATTCTCGGACACATGCGTACGGCTGGGAGACGGAGAAGGCTGTGGAGGATGCCAGAGCCAACATTGCCACGCTCATCGGCGCCGACCCGAAGGAAATCATCTTCACTTCTGGTGCAACCGAATCCAACAACATGTCCATCAAGGGTGTTGCACGATTCTACAAGAACAAGAAGAAACACATCATCACCTCTCAAACTGAGCACAAGTGTGTGCTGGACTCTTGCCGGCATTTGCAGGATGAGGGATTTGAGGTTACCTACCTTCCGGTCCAGAGCAATGGTTTGATCGATTTGAAGCAATTGGAGGAGGCCATCCGGCCGGATACTTCGATTGTGTCCATCATGACGGTCAACAACGAAATTGGTGTTATCCAGCCTATGGAGGAGATTGGAAAGCTGTGTCGGTCAAGGAAGGTGTTCTTCCACACCGATGCTGCTCAAGCGGTCGGAAAGATCCCGGTGGATGTGAACAAGTGGAATGTTGATCTCATGAGCATTTCCGGACACAAGGTGTACGGACCCAAGGGTATTGGTGCTTGTTACGTCCGCCGAAGACCCAGGGTTCGCCTTGAGCCGCTGATTTCAGGTGGTGGCCAGGAGCGTGGGTTGCGTTCTGGTACTCTCGCTCCGGCGCTTGCCATTGGTTTTGGCAAGGCCTGCGAAATTTCAAAGGAGGAGCTTGAGGTATGCATCTTTCTAATTCCTTTGTTTTCCAATGATGATTCTGCAAATTTGTGAATCGTTCGTAGTGGCGCGTCATCTATACACTTCACGGTGTGATGTCGGCGCTGCTTTGACGATTGTGCAGGGGTACTGAGGAATTTCCACTTTGATTATGTCCACTCGTTACTCCTGAACATCGCTGACATTCATCATTAGTATGACCATGCCCGCGTCTCTTACCTCTCCAAGCGCCTCACTGATGGCCTCCTCGCTATGGAGCACACCACGCTCAACGGCGACCCCGAGCGCCGCTACCCGGGATGTGTCAACGTCTCCTTCGCCTACGTCGAAGGCGAGTCCTTGCTGATGGCACTCAAAGACATTGCGCTTTCCTCTGGATCGGCTTGCACGTCTGCTTCGCTTGAGCCGTCGTATGTTCTTCGCGCGCTCGGCAGCTCTGATGAGAGCGCCCACTCGAGTATCCGCTTTGGTATTGGAAGGTTTACGACGGAGAAGGAGATTGATTATGTGTTGAAGGCAGTCCAGGACAGAGTCGCTTTCTTGCGCGAGTTGAGTCCCTTGTGGGAGTTGGTTCAGGAGGGTGTGGATTTGAATACGATTGAGTGGACTGGCCATTAAAAATAGTAACGGGGGGTGTGAGGTGTGGGACTGAGTAGCGGGATTATATATTCCCACTCGTTGGACGGGGAGCACGGTGTACGTTAGTGGAGATTATGGGAAAACTGGTAAGGGCTCTGGGATGCGTCGGTTGCGTTGGCGGTTCATGTACATTATTTGATGCTACTGAGGTGGAGATTGTCATTGTTGTCCCTGGTGTTCTGTGAGGTCATCGCAAGCAATCCCAATGGGGAAAGGTGTAACATCATGTGCTGATAGCTCCAGCTCCAGCTCCAGCTCCACCACTCCACCATCTCCACCACTTCTCCCACCACCATCCTCCCCAACATCATGGATACCAGCACACCCACCCCGCCTCCTCCACCGCCCAAACCATCCACTCCTCAAGCACCTCCAACCCCGACTAAACCGCAGCACACCTCCAACCAACCCTCCACCACACCATCAACCACCACGACCACCCTCTCACCCCCAACCGAACCCTTCATCCCCCCGAACCTCCGCACTTACACCGTCGCCGACCTCCAATACCTCTCTCACTCCCCCACGCTCCTCACCTCCCTCTTCACCCTGCACCACCCGACTTCACATCAATCCGCCACTCTCCTCACGACCGCCCTCAACACCAACCTAACAACCGCACAACGCCTCAGCACGCTCGAATCCCAACTCCAATCCACGCGACACTCAACACAGCAAAAGCTCCTCGCCACACGCGACCTCGAGCAGGCGTGGCGCGTAAAGGAAAAGGAAATGTATGCCGAGCTGAAACGGTTTTCGGAGATTGAGGTTGCGAGGAGGTTGCGGGAGGATGTTGAGCGGAGGGAAGCGGAGGCCGCGGAGTGGGAGAGGGAGTTGCTGGAAGGGGCTTGGGAGGGGGGCGTAGAGGAGTGGGTGAAGGGGTATAGAGAAAAGAGGAAGGAGGTGGGGTTGGGGAGGGAGAGGATTGGGAGGTGGGGGGAGGGGAGGGTGGGGGGGTGGAGATGATGAGGAGGATTCAGGGTTGTGAAAAGTTCAGAAAGAAGCATTAAATGTAGATACACCCGCCCCAATAACGCCCGATACTATATCCTAACAATCCATGACAGCAACATGATTATCATCCAAAGTCGTAAACGCAATCCCCGAGGCCACAAGCTCATCCACAGCTCTCGTCACCGCCTCCATCCCCAAATGTGTCCGCGACGCAATGATGTTCATGTGGATCCCCTCGTCCGAGTTGTGTGCCGATGACTTGATGGCCTGGTACACAACCCGCGCCGTCTGGGTCATGCCGGCTGGTAAACCACCAGCCCCACCACCACCATACCCACCACCGCCATACCCACCGCCGCTATCCCCCGTCCCCCCCATCGCCACATCCCCCCGTGCTCCTGCCTGTCCTCCATACGTTGCCCCAGCACCATATGCAGCACCAGCACCATGCGCCCCACCACCCTCCCCCATCAACGGTCCTCTAGTGAGATACAAGTGTATATAAACCGCCTCAAGCAAATGATACTGCACCTCATTATAATCCTTGACCGGCAAGATCGCAAACGCCGAGATATGTCGTTTATTGTTATGCGTCTTGAGGTGTCCGATAACACGCACGTACTGTCCCATCAGCGATTGTGCAGTGTTGTTGTCCCCACCTTCCTCGAGGTCTTTCCATTGCTTGACGTCGCATTTGCCCGTGCCGTCGTCGACCACGTAGTTGATGTTGGTGGGGAGCTCGGTGATGTTCATGACGCGGGCGACGAAGGTAATCTGGGGTGTGGTATGTTAGATTGGGGTTGGAGATGGGAGGGGGGAGGCGGACGTGTGCGATCTCAACATCGTCGATTTTGTAGGTGTTGTTTTCGAATTGGTGGTTCGGGTTGCAGTCGAGGATTTGTTTGATGGTGACGGGACGCATAGTTCCGGCGCCTCGTTTTTCCTGGATTGGTGATGTGTTAGTAGAGGATAATATGTTATAGTGTTTTACTGATTAGAACCATAGAAGAGATCTTACTCTGTTGGCACTCGGACTGGCCTGGCTCCCACCAGCTTGTGATGCCCCAGGATAGAATCCTCCCCCTCCTCCGCCACCTCCGAAATCTCCGCCGTATCCGCTGAATGCTATCCCAGTCAGTGAGGATTCATTTCCGGGGCTTAAGAAAGATGACGTACCCATTGTAAGCTAGAACACAAGAAACTGCTGTGAAAGTCGAGTTCGTTGGAGATGACAGTGAGTGAGCTTCAATTCTCAGCCCCAGGGTGACGCGACCTGCCTTGACGCGACCGCGTAAAGAGCCTCACCTTCCAGTATTATCACGTGATAACACCAACTATATTGCTGACTCACCTGCAGGGCAAGATCACCGGCACCTAGGGTTCAACCCTGATAGCAACGCACAGGTTGCTTCATAGTATCGCGAGATTTCCTTCAAACGAAGCTTGTCCGGAATCAGCACATACCGTCGCCGTCGCCCTCCCTCAACAGTCGAGATCCATCGTTAGGTCTTTTCGCCCCAAACCAGCCTCCACAAAATGTCGTACAACAAGCAGGAGAAGGGCGAGTTCGGGGAAGGTCCCAAGATCCACCGCATCCGTATCACCCTCACCTCGAGGAAGGTCCAGTCGCTTGAGAAGGGTGCGTTTTTCTACGAACTTGGGGGATTGAGAGAGGAGGAATGATAGGAAATAGGAGGAATATTGGGAGTGGATATGGGAGTGAGATGGGAGTGAGATGGGAGGAAGGAGGAATAGTGGCTGATTGGGTGCGCGATAGTGACCACCGACCTCATCGAGCGTGCGAAGAGCAAGAACCTCCGCGTCAAGGGCCCCGTCCGCCTCCCGACCAAGGTCCTTAAGCACACCACCCGCAAGACCCCTTGCGGTGAGGGTTCTAAGACCTGGGACATGTTCGAGATGCGCATCCACAAGCGCCTCATCGAGTAAGTTTCTGGAAGCGGATAGATGGATAGAGAGCATGGGCTGACTGCGTGGTAGCTTGAACGCCCCCACTGAGGTCGTCAAGCAGATCATCGTCAACATTGAGGCTGGCGTTGAGGTCGAGGTCACCATTGCTGCTTAAGCGGTGTATGGAATGATGGGATGGGGACTGTCTGTGCGTGATGGTGATGCGGATGTGGATGTAATGTCCTAGGATCAATATTATGTCACGGCGGTTGCAAACAATGTCTCAATCAGCTGTGAAGTGAAATCCATATAACCTTGCAAGTGTTCTTGAGATCGCCATGCGGCATTAGCCTCAACTCGTCTCTCCCTTCCTCTTTGCCTCCTCAGCAGCCTTCTTTCTCGCCAAATACCTCTCCTTCGCACTCTGCACATCCGTATCCGTCTTTCTACTCTTCGAAGCCCTTTCCAACTCCCTCAACTTCTCCGACTCCTCCTCCGCTTCTCTCTTCTGTGTCTGCGCCAACTGCTCCTCCAACATCCTCGTCTGCCTAGCCCTCCTCTCCTCTTCAATCGCCCTCTTACTCTTCCCCTGCCAACTTTGTTGTTGTTTCCTGATATCCGGTGGATACGCACCCTCTGCCGTAGAGCCTGGTTTCTTGACCGGCGCCACGACATTGAGACCACCAGAGAGAAGTTGGGTTTTGTCCACCACCTGGCCTTCTTCGTTGACATCAATCGCCGCGCCGTGTTCTCGCAGCTCGCGGGCACGACGCTCGAGATCGGTTTCGGCACTAGATGATGAAGCAGGGTCGGTGGTTTTCGTTGCAGTAGGGAGGGATATTTTGTGTTCGGCGGCGGCGACGGCGAGATCGTGTTTCGATTCCATCTTGTTGAGCATGTTGCGGTGGAAAGTCGACATTCCTTGGGACTTTTTGCGGAGGGTTTCTACACCACATTAGCAATTTGCTCCCTGAACTTGAAACCATGAAACCAGGGACCTTACCTTCCCGTACCATCTCCTCCTCCTCCAACCTCTTCAACTCCTCCTGCTGCTTCTTATACGCCTCAGTGACAAAACTCTCCTTATCCTTAAACTCCTCCCCCTCCAACTCGCGCTCCCTCAACAACATCTTCTCCTTGGCCCTCAACTGATCCCGCTTCCGTATCTCGGCGCTTTGCAACAAGTTCTCCATATACTTTGGTTTTCTCTCTGCGGCGTCTGCTTCGTCGAGCGCCTTCTTGTGCCGCTCAACAGCCTTCATGTCTTCCCACGCACCATCATAGTCGAAGATGGACGGGTCGACATTAGTGGCAGCGGTGGCGGCGGCTTCAGCGGCCTTTTTGGAGAGTGCGGAGAAGGTTGCGAGTTGTGCGTTGACTTTGCGGATGTCGGTGGAAGTGGGGGGTTTCGATTTGGAGGAGGTGGATTTGGAGGCGCCTTTTTTGGTGGAGGCTGCAGTGGCGAAGGCACCGCCTTGGTCAGAGTCGGAGTCAGAGTCGGCGGTTGAGAAGGCGGAGAGTGGTTTTTTGGGTTTTGGGGGGCCGGTGGGTTTGCGTGCGGGTTTGGAGAGGGTAATTGGTGGTGGCATAGGGAGGCGGCGTGGAACGAGGGGATGGATTCGAGAACTGGCGTGGTGGATATTAGGGTAGGCTAATGATGGAGGGTTCGGAGGTTGTTGGAGTGTGAAGATGGTGGTTTCGGATGTCCGCGACGTCAGAGGCGCGCTCAACGCGCAACGGGTTGTGTGCTCAGGATATCACTCGGCCTTTAGGTAAGCTATGAGGTTGCTTCACTTTCCCCTTTTATTCGAGTATAGATAACGAAGTAGAGGATTCGGAGCATTCCAAAATGGATAGGAAATTGGAATCTTCTGAAAAAGTGAAGGTTGAGTATCATCCTGTGGTATTTCTGTATCTTTACGACAGCCTTCAACTCCCAACTCCATACCTCCCATTCACAACCTACTTCTGCAACGGTTCCCGAAGAGCGCACTTAAACTACACCACCATTCCCATCAGAATCACTCTAGCCATATCATCCTCCCCCAGGGAACCAAAACTCACCGGAATAATTTGCGCCTTCTCCATATCCCACACGCCATGGACGGCATACGGATCCGAATTCAACTTCTCCATCAACTCCTCCTTGCTCGACGCATATGCAGTCAAAGCAGAGCCCTTGAAATCCAGAGTGTCATCGGTGGGGACAGTGTTAAGCATTGCGCCTACAACAATCAGTCTACCATTCAATTCCGAGTGTTGTAGTGCTATGGATGGTTGACCGGGGATGGAGACGTACCACCCCATGTGAGGAATCCCTCTTCAACAAGCTTCTGGAGACCGGCGAAATGCAGACTATCAACAAATCAGCCTTCCACTCTGCCGTCTACACCAAAAAGCACAATACTCACGGGCGAATCTCCAAACGCTTCTCCCGGACTCCCTCCTTGTCAGGCAGGATACACAAGAACTCGAATTTCGGGGCAGACATTCTCGGAACTGTATTTGCGAAGCTTCTCTTGATGATGATGGGACGACTCAGACGGATACTCGGATGGACGAGGAAGCGGGAAGCGGGTTTAAACATTGAGCTACGAGGGAGGGAGCTTGGGGACGGAAGCTTGTATTTGTCAGGCAGCTTCCGAGTGCCGACGCTATGCGGGTGTGGGGGAGGGGCAGCAATGTGGAGATCATGGCGGGGGTGGAGCTGGAGGAAGCCGCGATAGGCGCGGAAGGGGTGCTTGGTAAGCGATTAAGCGCCGAGGGAGGGTAACTGGCTTGCCCACGCGACACGCGCAGCTCCAGTGACACCTCCAACGACGACAACCACAGCTTCCCCAACACACTTCGACAGCACCAGCCATGTCAGATCCACCACCACCGCCCCGGAATACCGGCTCTGGTATGATGTCCGGCCTCTACGCAAACCTCCTTGGCTCCTCCTCCACTGCCTCAATCTCCGCTGCGCCAATTGTGTTCAACCAGAACCAGGATTCCGCCGCTGCCGACGCTGCTGCTGCGCAGAAGAAGACACAGATTAATCCTGCTGCGCTACGATTCCAACCGACGATCCATAAACGACCTGTCTTGAATACGAAGCCGAAGCCGAAACCTCACATCTCTCCGGCGCCCGGCGCGGCAGGCGCGAATGCTGGAACTTCAAGTTCTGGGGCAGCAGTAAAGACCACAACAACGACGGGAGCAGCGGTTATTGAGCCGCCAAAGATTATTGCAAAGACGACTCTGGACGATTGGATGGATGATGGGAATGGTGAAGATGTGAATGGTTTCTACGCTGGTAAACGAGCTGGGGCAAGGAAGAAGAGGAAGAAGAACCGTGCTACACCACCGCCGCCGACGAATTGGGATGATCCATATGATCCTGGGAGACCAAATAATTATGAGGAGTATAGGGAGGGGGAGGAGAAGGTGAGGGAGATGGCGGAGTGGCGGGAAAAGCTGTTTGGGAGGGGGAGAAGGGGAAGTGAGAGTAGTGAGAGCAGCAGTGATGGGGAAAGGAGAGGTGGTCTTGGGATGGGTGGTGAGTTTCTCCGGTTGTTTATTGTTGTGGGAAAGGGATTGAGGTTGATGCCTGTGAACAGGGAGATTTGCACCGCCGAAATCGTATTCATTTGCACCACCATCATCGCTTGGCGGACCACCACCACCACCTCCTCCTCCTCCTCCTCCGCCCGCGACAGATGCTCCACCGGTTAATATCCCTGACGATGCCTCTGGAGAAGACGCCTTTGCTCGCCGCATGCGCATGTCACAGCAAGGCGCTGTTGGGTATTCTAGTTTCGACCAGCCCCCTCCTCCTCCACCAATAGAACCCCCCCAACCACCACCACCACCTCCATCCTCCGCTACCATCTCTGTCGCCCCTGTCCGCTACAACAACCCCACACCTCAATCTCCTCCGTCTCCTCCACCGGCACCGCGACGCTCTCCCTCGCCTCCTTCCACACGCCCTGGACAGAAAGACTTTGCCCGCCGTCTTCTCGAATCTCAAGGCTGGAAATCTGGCCAAGGCCTTGGCCGGTCTGGTGACGGTATCACACAAGCCATCACAATGGTGTCAGTCTCCAAGAAAGGCAAAGGCAAACCCGGGCATGGACGGATTATTGATAAGAATAAACCTCGCGCCAAACCTGCATCAGAGGAGAGAAGTGAGGTGGTGGAGTTGACGGGGGTTGTCGACGGCCATAGAGGGGAGATGGAAGATGCGGAGTTGATGCAATTGATTGGCGATGTGTGGGGAAGGTATGGAAGGGTTGTGCAGATTGTTGTGTGCTGGATGGAGGATGAAGAGGAGGAGGTGGAGGGGGGGAGGGCAAAGGTCTATGTGTTGTATGCGGATGTGGGGAGCGCGGTGATGGCGGTGAATGGTGGCAGGAGAAAAGAGGTGTTTGAGGGGAATAACACAAACGTGAGATTTTTCGATAGAAAGAAGTTTGAGGAGCGTGATTTTGAAGATGTGGGGACGTAGGTGTGGATTAGGGGAGATGTCTGTTCACAGATAGCTGAAATGGCATTTTCTTGTCCCACAATAACTATGATTGAATTAAACTCATAATCACGACATGACCACCCATGGCCAACGTAACCACGCATGCACATGCCACTGTGGTGACACGGACGATAGGCTAATTGCCGATAACTGGCTCTCCATCACAACCTCACCAGAGCTCCAGGACAACACCACCACCACCACCGCCGCCCTCCCAGTCGCTCGTTCGCCCTCTCTCTCACAAGCCATGCAGAGAGTCACCCCCGCCGGCAGCGAGGCCCGCCACGGCATGCGTGTGGTTTCCACTGGCTCGACCTTCAGCATGCCCGACCGGGAAGAGCTCCCTCCTCTCGCTGCTCTCTTCGTAATCTTCTTTGACGTCAAGGCCGGGTCTGTCTCTTAACTTCCCAAGTAACCTTCACACGGCTGACTTTGCTCTGGGCGTCACAGATACACAATTGGGTGGCAGCGAACGGTCGGGAACATTGACCTTGAAGGAGTCGAGTTCTCGAGCTTGCCCTCGGGATTGCACAACCTGAAAGAAGACTTGGTGTACTTTGTTCACGGCCAGTATGCGGGAGTGAGCGCATTCGTGAATGTGCCTGCTGGAGACGAAGAAAGGGGGGCGCTGATGCTGAGTGTCGGCGCCTTGGTCCCATTACCGCATGGCCGGTTAGGAAGGAGCTGGAGACATACGGAGGGGCTGAAGAGTTTGGCTCGGTATATACTATTCCTTCGGTATGGTAGAGCGTACTAATTTGTGTGATAGGGAGTTTGCAACTGACATTACGGACTTTACTTCCCTTGAAGCCTACTTCACCACCCACTCCGTCTCCCCCTCCAGCCCTCACCCTTCCAGCCGCCACCGCCGCTCCCTCTCCATAGCCTCTCTTTCTGGTCACCTCCCCCCCACTCTGTCCGCACACCATCCCGCTCTTTCTCTCCCGAGTTTTACATCCCTCTTTGGCCCCCTCATCTTCCCGCTCCACCGCTTCGCCCTCGCCAGAAAACGCATTCTCGTTGTAACCCACGCCCCCGTCGAGCCGGCCTGTAACTACGTCTATGACATTTCTATTCTCTCCAACATTCCTCAGTCTGAGATTCCATTACTCCCGAAGGAGCCAGAGAGATTGAAACCACTTTTTTCAGTCGGCGTGCATGATATACCAATGTTGGAGAAGGAGGGGAGAGAGGGAAGGGGATGGGTTGCGTGTACGACGGACGAGATTTTGGTGATGAAGACCACGCTGTTTGATGTGTTGGTTAGATTACCGCCACCGCATGCGGAGAAGGCGGAAAAGAGGGTGTGGCCTATTGTTGAGCTGGTTGATAGGAGTGGTGGTGTAACGCAGTCTCAATGGGTGAGGGTGCAGGTGAAGGCGACACAGAGAGACTTGAGACGGTACAGAATACTCCAGAGAGGTCTACGGCTGAGATACCGGCGGAGACGTAGTTTATTCCCGGATAGTGATGAGGGAGAGGTGGATACCCCTGCGGTTGGCCCACCTTCTACCTCATCTCCGTTTTCAGCAAGCAAAAATACACCACAACGGACGCAAGAGGGCAGAGCTGGCGTTGACGATGATGTTGACGGCAATGTCGAGGATGATGAAGACGAAGACGATGATGATGAGCCTCCCAACATTGAGGAGACCTGTGAACATCTCACCTGGCGTGAAATCGCCTACACCTCCTTCATCTGGTGGGCCTCCGCCGGCGAGAACACCCGCTCAGGATCCGGAGCCTGTTCCCTGGACGAGCAAGACATGGACCAACTCGTCCCATATCCACCCCTTCCTCAAAACCCGCTATCTCCTCAGCCACCTCAACGATCCCAAAGTCGCTCTCCATCCCCGGCGCACTCCACCAGCTCCGAACACGAATCAAACGACATAGAAGTCCGCCATCGACGTCCTCCACCACGGCCCATTATCCACCGCGATCCAACCCAGGGAATGACAATGCATGCACTCCCCGGACCCGAATTGGATCTGATTGCGTATTTCCACCAGTTCACTTCGCGAATTATAAAGACGCTTGCGAACGCGGTTGAGGCCGCTGATAACGGGGATGATAATCACGATGATACGGAGGATGATAACTATGATCTCGCGCTGGCGTATGGGAGCGGTGATGAGGGGGAGGTTGCAGATGGTTATGGTGATGAGAGGAGAGGGTTGTTGGGTGCGCAGGCCGGCGTGAGTGTCGAAGAGGACAGAAGAGGTGAGAGTGTGTATGTAAGTGTGGAGGAAATGGAGGAAATGGGGTTGGATAGGTATTCCAAGGCAGATGCGAGTGTGGTTGGAGAGATTGTGGGGAAGTGGTGGGGGAGGGAGGTGGAGGTGCAGAGATGGAGGTTTACGTGTTGTGGCGTCGAGTGTGGATAGGGTTCTTGGGCGAGGATTTGGGCTTGAGGAGGGTTTTTGTCTTGGTTTATAGTCAGACTGGGAGGGGGTTAATGTGTTTTGTGTATTTCTGGGGGGTATTCTTTGAGCCAGGGGTTAATCGTGTATATGTGTGGATTAAAGACGTTGATTCCAGGGCACTGGTTGATTGACTAGTACCTATATTTTCCTTCAGGCCTCGTATTTTATTACCCATGAAATTGCTTCTTCCCCGTTTTTTGAAGACATCCGTCTCCCTGTTCATCAGCTGTTTCCTGGTATGCACGAAATATGACTCAGATTTCATACAAGCGAGTGATCCTGTGAGAAACATGTGAACAACGTAAAGTGGGTTTCGCTTCGTTGTAAAGCAAGGCAAATTACCATTGAATCAGTGTTATCATGTGGTTGTATACAGGAACAGGCGGGAGCTGAGAGCATCCACTCATAGCGTCTCTGTTGCCGACTGGCGGACCTCGGCGCTTCGTCTCCACGCGAAGCTCGACACAGGTGTTCCTGGCCCCCGAGCTCCTGCTCCTCCGTGATCACAACCAACAACACCACGTTCTCACTTCCTCCACCACTCGCTTCCTCCACCACGCCTCCCCGCCATGGTCGTTGATCGGCGTCTCGATAATGTCCTCCGGTCGCTCCTGCAACCCGGCGCCGCCAACCCTAACTCCGCCGAAGGCTCGCGAATCTACGCTTCTGCTGCAACAGTGCTCGCGACCCTTACCAATCCGCTGAACGTGTCGCTCTTGTCTACCCAAATTTTGACCGCCCCAGCAATATGGGAGAACCCAGACGGTCTCAGGGCGAGCTTGAGGACGTTTGGCGTGTTCCAGAGCGCTACCCTGGGCAAGATTGAGACCCCCGGAGTTATCCTGGGAGTGGAGGATTGGATGAATGCCGTCGTGAGGGGCGCCAATAGAAATGGTAAGGACGAGGATGAAAACCAAATTGGATATCCAGGCTGACGTCGTTGGAATAGTTCCTAGGTGGAAACATCTGCTCCTTCTCGGCGCAATCCTCTCGGCCGACCATGAACGCTCTCACCTCCCGCGCGCCACCCGGAATAGTCTCGAAGACGCTTTTTGCCGCGCTGTTAATCTCTCCTTGTCTGCCAATATATCCCACCGCGATGACGGCCTTGAAGCCGATGTCTTGAGCATGGTTCTGTCGCACGCCATTTCCAGTCTCTCCCGCCGCGCCAAAGCACAGCTCAACTACCACGATCTCCTCCCTTTCGTGGTCAAGAGCATCTACTATTCGAAAGAAGGCTTTCAAAGCGGTTACTTCCTCCCCACAATTGATCACGACATTGTTGAAGTCGATGGAAAACTTTCCTGGCCCAGTAGGTCAAATTCATTCTTGATTCTCCAGGAGAGAACGGCCAGACCGTTATTTGTGCAGATGGGATCGTTGGCGCGGTTGACGGGGCAGGCCATCAAGGAAACTCATGAACCCAAAGCGGTACATGCGTTGTTGGATGATTTGGGAAAGTTCTCGCAGACCATGCAGGCACAGTGGAAGTTGAATAGATTGTCGACGATCCCGTTTGTGGAGGAGGAAAACATGGTGGATTCGGAGTGTTTGAAGGCGACAATGCCGGTTGCGTGGCAAATGTTGAAGACGGTGCTGTTTACAACGACAATCATATTGCAAGAGATGATGGCGAGGGTAATTGAGACTCCAGAGTTGTGTGAACCTGAGAGTACGTTTCCACCTCGTTGATATTCATTTCTCTGACGGACATGCGCTAACTACTCGTCAGACGGCCCCTCAATTGCGTCCAAGACCCTCAATATCCTCCGTAACTTTTACTTCATCACCTCCCGCATCAACCCCGCCGGCTTCAGCTCCTACAACTTTGTTTACTACACCTCCATCGACATCCTGACCTCGCTTGTGTCGCCTGCTTCACCCTTCCCAGAACCCATACAATCACTCGTCACATCACTCTCCTCTTCTACTCCCGGTACTATCCCGCCTACCCACTCCGAGCAGCTCCTCGACCTCTTCTTCCTCAACCTCCTTGAGCACCTCGTCCCGCACCTCCCAGCAGATTACATCGAATCCACCGTCATTCCCATTCTCTCCCCTTACCTGCAACCCTCATCCAACCGCTCCCTCCACCTCCACTTTGAATCCTCACACACGGCCATGCTCTCCGTTCTCGCTTCTCCCCACTGTGCAGAACTAGCCACGAAAACCCTCCCCTTCTACGTCGGCTCCATCTTCACCGCCTTCCCCTCCTCCCTCTCCGCCCGCCAATTCCGCATCGCCTACACCACCCTAATCCGCGAATGCTCACCGCCCCAGAAAATCGCCGCTTTACACCCAAATATGGTCGATGTGCTGCTGGAACTGCTGAAACAACGCGCCGTGACAGCATCAACAGAGGCCTTGTCGAGTGAGGTTGATGAAGGCGCTGTGGGCCTGAGCGAACGCGATGTCGTGGTGCTGGCGATGGTGGATAGCTTACCGGTTATGAATGTGGATGTGTTGGAGAGGTGGTTGCAGGTAGTGGGGGAGATGGTGGCTAGTATTGCGGATGTGGCTGCGAGGGCGAGGGTGAGGGAAAGGTTTTGGGATGTATTGAGTGGGGAGCTGGATGTGAGTAGGGCGGAGGTGGCAGTCAAGTGGTGGGGCAATGGTGGGAGGGAGGTGGTGGTGGAAGGTGGGGAGCAGAAGATGGAGAAGATTAGGCCGAGGTTGTAGAAGGTTGATACAATGTGGTTTTAGAGCTTGAATGTTTTGTAATTGTATTTCTGTAGCGTGGTAGATTGAAATATCGGTTTTCCAATATTAATATGTGAACCAGTGATTGATCATGACTCGTGTCTGCCAAGTTCACGTGACACCAGGGGCTTCAGTTCCGAAGCTCCTGTTCAACATCTCCGAGCTCTCACCAACTCACCAGCTCCCATGGCATCCTCACTGCTCCCACCGCGCATCGCCTGCGTCGCCATCATCGGAAAGAAGGTACTACTTTTATACAGCATTTACCTCATCTCCAACATCCCCATTGCTCAATCCCGCTAACCAAACGGCCTCCAGAACTCCCCTCTCTTCCTCTCCACCTTTACGAAATCACGAGACACACTCTTTTTCCACTTTCTCATTCACACAACCCTCGACATTTTTACGCTCCGACTCCCCTCGAAAACCAACGGCGACAGCGACTTTGGTCTTCTCTACGCCGTCGATGAAGAGCTGGCCTGCTACGGCTGGCTTACAAACACGGGGATCAAGTTTGTGGTAGCGGTCGAGAACCCGACATCGAGTGGAGGAGAAGACTTGAAGCCGGTGTTCCGTGCGCTCCAGACGGCTTATATTCGATTGGTGTGCAACCCGTTTTTCGAGAATGACGAGCTGGGAGCGATCAAGAGCAAGCGGTTCCAGAAGGAGGTGGGTGACATTGTGGAGGGATGGAGACCGGGGAGTAGAGGAGAGTAGAGATGGGTGGTAGTGGATTTTGGGGGTGGAAATAACTGGGGGATTTGATTTGTTGACGGCGTTCGAAGAGCGACACGGAGTTCAATGTAAGTAGGCCCTCCAGGTCAAGTAATAGCAACAATACCAACATGTTCGGATTTTGGCGATGCCACAGAGCGCTGGATGCTGACCTACAGCCCGGCAGGAACATGCGATACCAGATGATGGGCTAACCTGATCACCAAATACCCGTTTGTTGTGACATCACGAGCCACACCACTTTATATAGCTCACAAGTATCGCGCAAGAGCTCCAGTTGCCCGAGTTCCGTGCCTCAACCCTTCTGGAATTTACAGTACCGACCGTTAGCGACGCCGTTTAACCCGCGATCCGTTGCAGTATCTACAAGCGCTGCCTTCTTTGTTAGGAATACCGTACCCAGCCCCGCCACCCCGCATCGGTAGTGCGGCAGCGCAAATTCACACACCAGGCTACTGGAGATGGCCTCTTATACTGGCAAGGCTGCCCCAACGGCAGCTGTAGCACCGTCGTTACCGACAGAGCTTGCGCAGAGCTACGAAATGTCTTCCTATCCTCATGATTCGTTACAAGTTCCACCAGGACCACCTCGAACGCCATCGCCAAAGCTCGGCGCCTACCACGATGACCCTGACGATGAATATATACCTCCCCTAGCGTCGACAAAGCCGACGAGCGCCGTACAGCGGTGTTGGGGTGTGGTGTATGAGAATCGGGGACTGTTGTTTCTCTTGGTTTCGCAGTTCTTTGGATCATTGATGAATGTGATTGCACGGATATTGTCAACAGGATTACTGGGGAACCAAAAGTTCCATGCGCTTCAAATCCTCTTTGTCCGACAATCTATCACCACAGCGGGATGCTTATTATGGATGTGGTTTAATTCCATCAAGCCTCTGGGAGATCCAAAGATACGGATATTGCTGCTTGTTCGCGGGCTTGGTATGTGGCTTTAGAGTATGGTGATGGAATATCTGCTAATACAAATCAGCTGGCTTCTTTGGTGTTTTTGGTCTCTATTACTCCCTCACATACCTTGACCTCAGCGACGCAACAGTCATCACCTTCCTCGCGCCCATTGTCGCCTCCTACGCCTGCTCCATCATCCCAGCGCTCAAAGAACCCTTCACGCGCACCGAAGCATCCGCCGCCTTCATCTCCCTCCTCGGCGTCATCCTCATCGCACGCCCGCAATCCCTCTTCTCCCATGGCGACAACGGCGACACCTCCGCCATCATCCCTCCCACCCCAGAAATCAAACTCCGCCGCGCCCTCCCCCAAATCAACATCACCCCGCGTCAACGCCTCATCGCCGTCCTCGTCGCCCTCCTCGGCGTCCTAGGCGCCGCAACAGCTTTCACCACCATCCGCTGGATCGGAAAACGCGCACACCCACTGATAACCGTGTTCTACTTTTCGGCGTGGTGCGCGGTAGTGTCATTTGTGTCCCTCCTCACTATCCCGTCGATTGGTGGGATCATCTGGCCGGCGGATAGCTTTGAGTGGGGGCTCCTCGTGGGGATTGGGATTTGTGGGTTTATCATGCAGTTTTTGTTGACGGCAGGGCTGCAGAGAGAAAAGGCGGGCCGTGGGACGAATATGGTGTATACGCAGATGCTGTTTGCGCTTGCGTGGGAGAGGATCGTGTGGGGATCGGTGCCAAAGTGGGAGAGCTTGTTGGGTGGCGGGATGATATTGGGGAGCGCGGTGTGGGTGGGAGTTAGGAAGGAGAAGGTGAAGGTGGTGAAGAGGGGGGGCGATGAAGAGAGGTTGATGGAGGAGGAGGGGGAAGGAGGGGGAGGTCAAGAGGATGAGAGACGGTCATGATTGACGGCCACATTTTTCATACAAAATATCCATGATTACGAATAAAACATCCAGAAGCATTTTTCCATCTATCCAAGTACAGTACCCTAGTCATTATTCATACCAGTCATTACTCATATCATCCTCATCACTACCACCCCCTATCCCTCCTCCTACGATACCGTTCCTCCTCCTCCTCCCCTTCATCCTCCTCTAAAATAACATCCCTGTATCCCCCGCTCGACCACTCTGCGGCTTCCTGCTTCACGTCTGGGACCGCCTCTTCGTCGATGTTGGAGGCGGCGGAGTCGGTGGTGTCGAGGTCTTTGGTGGGAGTGCCGAGAGAGTCGGTGAGGATGCGGGAGATGAGGGCGGTGGTGGCGCCGAGGAGGAGGCCTGGTGGGTTAGTGATGAGAAGAGGGGATGAGGGGAAATGGAGATACCAATAATGATGGCGCAGCCGCAATAGACATACACACTCTGTGACAACCCCAAGTCAGATTCTAATTCTTGTAGATATGTAGCTAACTAACTCGCCAACTAGTTTGGTTAGTTAGATACAATGCAGGACCTACTTCAAACTGCGTCATGATCTGCCCAGGAACCGTGATGAAAACATGAATCAAACCCCGGAACAGCAACCCGATCAGGAGCGTGAGCGGGGAGATTATGAAGAGGATGATGGTCGCAAGGGTTTGCAGGGGGAGGAGCAGGATGTGGAGGGTTGTCCAGAGGACTGAGGTGGGTGTCATAGTGGGGTGTGTAGGTGGAGAGAGAGACGGTCTGGTGGGTATGAGTAAATATGTGAGGTTTTGGAGATGGGAGGAGAGAGAGAAAGAGGTAGTTACTTGGAGAGAGCAAGCTGAAGAGAGAGAGAGGAATAGAGATTTGCTGCTGATTCCCGGGCGGCGGTGGAGATATCTATATGGGACATACTCGGTGGGTGGGCTGGTGGGGTGTAAACATGTGATCTCATCGCTCCATCACTCGGGGTTGAACGGAAACAGTAATTCTGACTACCGGCAGTTACCAGTCCGTGCCACACTGTTGGTATGAGACTTTGCACCGCATGGGTATGTGACTTGGATAATAGACTTTTGAGGGGGGAAGTGGGGTATTCTTTTGGACCTGGTGATGTAGAGTACTGTACAGAGGTGGAGACTACATAATTAGCTAGTGCTGCTCGCGTGAGCTCAAGGATTGGAACTTGATTTTACCTCTTCTTCTTCCTCTTCTTCTTCATCTTACACACTCCCGAACAGCTCACCACAATGTCGCCGTCTCTCCCCCCCGTCCGCGCGTGTCTTTTTGACATGGACGGCCTCCTCCTCAACACCGAGTACGTCCCCCCCCCCCGCCTCACCACTGGACCCCTCTAACCCCAACCCCAGAGACATCTACACCACCGTAACCAACACCATCCTCCTCGAAAACGGCCGCCCCCCTCTCCCCTGGTCCATCAAAGCCCAACTCCAAGGCCGCCCCGGCCCCGCCGCTTCAGAAATCTTCCACGCCTGGGCCCAGCTTCCCATGGACATCGACGCCTACCACGCGCGAATCTCCGAACTCCAACGCACGCTCTTCCCCTCCGCCGCGCCCCTCCCGGGTACCGCCGACCTCCTCCAAACCCTCATCCGCGCATCTCCCGAGAACCGGCCGGACGAGAAAATCCATATCGCGCTTGCGACGTCAAGCCACCGCGCGAACTTTGAACTCAAGACGTCTCATCTGAAGGAGTTTTTTGCGGTGTTTCCTGAGGAGAGGGTCGTGGTCGGAGATGATCCCAGGGTTCCGAAGGGGAGGGGGAAGCCCGCGCCGGATATCTATTTGCTCGCGTTGGAGACGATCAATGCGGGGTTGAGGAAGGAGGGGAAGGAGGAGGTGAGGCCCGAGGAGTGTTTGGTGTTTGAGGATGCGGTGCCGGGGGTGGAGGCGGGGAGGAGAGCGGGGATGAGGGTTGTTTGGGTTCCTCAACAAGGGTTGTTGGAGGAGTATAAGGAGAGGGTGGAGGAGGTGTTGGCAGGCGCGACGGGGGAGGCGGATACCAGCAAGGAGGGGCATTGGGGGGAGGTGGGGAAGAATGGAGATGGGATGGCGGAGTTGAGGATGAGCTTGGAGGGATTTGGGTATGAGAGGTATGGGATTGTTGTGCCCAACTAGAGATGGAGCAGGTGCATGGAGGGGATACGATACCCAATTGCATTGACATCTGAGAGTTTGGTTATGGTATCTGTATTTATTCTAGCTTATTCACGATATATGAGATCAAGTTCTATGACAACTCTACAAACTGGGTATCGGCTTCCCCGTCAATGCCCACCTCTCCACCTCCTCCCCAGCCTCCACATCAAACCTGCTCTCCACCGCGCCCTCCTCCTGCAACTTGACCAACACCTGCAACGTCCCAATCTCAGCAGCCTTATGCAAATTCTCATCCGTATCGGTATAAATCTCCCTCACAATCTCCATACTGGACAACCACCTCTTTCCATTCTCCGCCGCCTTCCTCATCACCCCGACAATCTGATCCTCCCTGCGCTGCCGATGCAGAATATACGTTTCAATCGCCTTGGTCCCATCCGTCAACACCGCGCCATGTCCCGGGTACCCAACGTCCGGCTTCAAATCCCGCATCCGCCTCAACGAGCCCATGTACGCGCCGAGATCAGAAAACACGGACGTGCCATGCCCGAGAACGTTATCGCCCGTGAAGAGTGCGTTCTCCTCGGCAAGGTGGAAACACATGTGGTCGTCTGTATGGCCTGGGGTGTAGATAGCTTTTAGGGTTGCCCCTTCGACAGAAAATTCTTGCCCATCGGTGATGTCGGCGTGGGTGGGTTCATCGGGGTCGTTTTTATGGATGCGGGTGGAGGGCGAGAGGGAGAGGACGTCGGAGATGCCGCCGATGTGGTCGTGGTGTCGGTGGGTTATCAGACAGTGCGTGATGGTTATGGGAGAGGTGGGGGAGGTGAGGAGGGAGGTGAGGTGTTCACGCCATTGCGGGAAGCCTTGGGCCGTGTCGATGAGGATGCGGTTGCGACCGGTGCCGACGAGGTAGGTGTTGGTGCCTTGAAGGGTGAACTGGGTGTTGTTAGCTGGGTGAAGAGGCAGTGGAGGAGGAGTGTGGAGGTTACGTTTCCGGGGTTTCCGCCGAGGATGCGGAGGACTCGCGGGGTGAGCTGTTCGACGTTGGGGAGAGCAGGGAGACCGGCGAATTGCGCGGCCAGGAAGCTCTGGTGGACGTTGCCCGTGCTTTTACTGTCGGATGCGGGGGGACACATTGAAGACGATGTGAAGCGACGGCGGAGGAGGAGGGAGGTGGTGAATATGGAGGATGAGCGTTGAGAGAATATGAGCAAGCTGAGGTTCATGGACACTCAGCTTGGAATATGAGCTTCATATCTCTGGTTCTTGCGCAACCGCCGACTTTGATATCTGTAAATTACCCCGCTGTGTGCTTTCTGGAAAACATGCCTCGGCTACTGCGCGTCTCGCCTGAAACAATACAAGTATATTCGAGTCAGCATCATACCGCCACCTTCCATTTTTGATCATCAAAAATATCCATTGTTGATACACATTGAGAAATCAGAAAACAAAACACCATAGTAAAATTACCAACACATGCCAACTCCGAGCCCTAATCCCAATCCGAACCCTCCTCACATATTGTGATCGCCATCAGCATCCAACTTCATCTCCTCAAACTCATCCAACAACTCATCCATAGAAATCTCCGGCAACCCAGCACCACCATCTTCCGTCTCTGCCACACTTTCCATATCCACATCCATCCCATCACCCCGCTCCTTCGCTTCCTTCGCCTCCTGTGCCTTCTTGTCTTTGTACAGCTGTAATGTACCCCGAAGCTCAGCATCCTCCTCAATCTCCCGCAAGAATAGCTCGTAATCCCGTTCCGCACGGTCCTGGTCTTGCTTTCTCGGGAGCATCTCGCTTTCCTCGCGACCCATGTGCTTGAGCTTCCAGTTACGAGACTTGTTCTTCTTCCTACGCGGGTAATGTTTCTTGACCAGGATTACAGGAGGAATATTGGCTTCTGTGAGACCGTCAAAGTTGGCGTCGTTGAAATTGGAGTTGGAGAGGTGGTAGCCAAGGGCATCGTCGCCGGGGTGGAGCAGAGAGCCCAAGTGTGTGCGGATCGTGAATTGTGCGTTATCAGAGGCCCGCATGACTTCGACATCGGCGAGGGTGAAGCGGCCGAATGTTTCGCCGGTGGGGACAATGTCGAGGATAAAGTATTCCTTGAGCTCGGTGACATCGGCAAGGGAGGAGAAGGGATCACGCCAGAATGTTTGATTACTGATTTCGGCCGTCTGGAGGGTGTTGGGGTCCATCAAATGAAGCGAATTTCCAACCCGTGTGCAGAGAAGTAGTTGAGAAATGTTTCCGAGAGATTTGGCGAGCTTTGGAGTGAGGCAGACGAGATCGTCTTTGCAGATTGGAACAAGCTCGACCGAGTACGTGAACTTGTACGACTTCGTGGAGGTGTGAATATCTTGCGAGATGAGTTCGCTGGATTTATGCGATTTGACTGGAACGACCGAGGAAAGGAAGTCGACCAATTTCACCGCCGAGTTGCGGTGCGCAAAGAAGAAATCTAGGCCGTCCTTGACCTCCCGGATGTTTATGCATTCTTTGTGTGCATTGTGCTTGAGGATCAACTGTTCGAGATAGAGGAAAGTCCGCTTGTGGGGGACTTTTTGCCGCACTTGTACAGCCGCCCGCCAGGTGTTGGGAGTGTAGGTTTTCGCACAGTCTGGGCACTGGGCGTAGACGACGACAAATTCGACTTCGAACGTTTGGATGAGATACGTATTTTGAAAGGCCTTGTAGCACCAGCATTAGCAACTGCCCTGATCCCATATTCTCTCCAGGAATACATACGTCCTGCACCTTCACCTTCAACTTAATTCGCTTCGAGTGGGGCTCCGTCCAGATAAAACTCGCATCAATCAACCGGACCTTCTGCAACCCCCTCAATTTCCTTAAACACATGGCCAGCAGCTCTTTACTCTCCAGCTCTGCGCGCACCCAATGCGAGGGCGGTTGCAGGTATCTCTCGCAGCCCTTGCAAAAGTGGATCGTTGCTTCGCGCTGAATTCCCGAGGAAATGTCGACATTGAGACGGATACAGTTTTGGCACATAGCCACGCCACTGGATCCAGAAATTGGGGCACCGCATGTTGCGCAAAGGATTCTGGTGGAGGAATTAGTATTTTGGGGTGCGCAGTAAAAGAGTGTCGCCATACGTTGCGCGAGAATCCTCGCCCGTAAAAGGTGTAAATGAGACTGGTGCGTCGGAATCCATGGCTTCTGGGGTCGCGCAATTTCCTCTGAGATTTCGGTTATTCCACACTCGTTCTTTGAGGGTGGTCGTGGCTGGTGGGAGCTTTAAAGATGTGGTCGGTGGTGCTGTGGCAAGCAGTAGTGGGGTTGTAGTTTATGAAATTTCATGATGCACCATGCCCCGCCAGATCTGATTGATAAGGAATGGCTCATACCTGCCGATCACGTGATATATACTGTCTGGATAACTCCGGGAGACCACAATGATATCACTTTGACAGAAGTGTTATGAAGGAAAAACTGTGGCAAGAATTGCTCATGTGAAAGACTTGGTTGCAATTATATACGGGTTCACCCACACAGCATGCAGACATCCATGAAGTCAATATCAGAGACAAAATACAAATGGAATAAACTTCATATCTACACTAATCACAAAACACAACTACAACGCTCTTTCAAACAAGTACACGCTCATTCAAACTTGCGCTCGCCGTTCAAGCCCGTGCCCGGGCCACCGGCTCCCACGACTGAATCTTGGGGATAGTCCTACCCAGCATCAGTATTTCCGCTCCCTATAGCACAAGAGCTGATGTTACATACGTAGAGTACGGCTTGTAAGCAGCACGAGTAAAGGTCTGGTTGATAGGCGGCTCGGGCTTCTCCCATGGACGGACCTCATGGAGCATGTTCGGTTCGACATTGGCGGGCTTGTCGGTCAGATAGTGAAGCCAGGCATGCCTTCGATTGTCAGAAGCTATATATCGGTAATGGATGATTGTTGCGTTTACCAGCCGGGTTCAACATGAGAGCTATTCGAGGTTAGTCTTCTGAGCCGCGAGCTAAACAACAGGACCCACTCACGCATCATAGTCGTACTCCCTGTACTCAACCCACTTGGTCCGAACTGCATTGAGCGTCAAAACGTCGTTCCGTATAACAGGTCCTAGCTGGGTGGTGCTCACGGGGAAGCTCCTCCGCGTTGTTCTCAAAGTACTTGTTTCCAAACCGATCAGTTCCAATCAGCGTACCGGCCTTGGTGTCGCCTGTAAGAGCCCATTAACACGGTTCCTAGGAGGTAAAGCGGGTCGAGTCCAACCAATTCCCTTGATGTCATCAAGTCAGTACCTCTGTAGCTTAAACTGGACACTGCGATTGGTAGCTATGAAGACGAACAAGCATCTGATTGAAGTAGCTCTTGAACCCCACGCGGTAGAGGTTGCGGATCGTACGAATGGGTGTAGACATGGCGGGCGGGAGAGCTGAGGAGCGGTGGTGGTGGTGTCGTGGGGTGGTCTTCCTCTTGGAGGTGGGCGAAGTCGTATGCTCGTCACCACTCGTCACCACTCATCCTTAGTCAGCGTTTGAGGTTAGTCATCCTTGTCCCCCACATCGCCGCTCTGTGCTTCGCAACAACTCCGTGGATTCCTTTTGGCCTACCGGTATAGCTGTCTCATATGATTGCCGCGACCCCAGCGCTCCGACCGCTCGTTTGCCGGGCTCCAATCACCTTCTACTCAAAAAGAATCACCCTCCAATGTTCGAAACGTTTCATTGCGACTTCAACGGCAGCGCCGCCCTCTACAACAGCCGCCGCATCAAAGGCTTCGGCCTTGGGCCTGTTGACCGCTGAACTGGATAAAATTGCTCCTCGGTTTGAGGTCGATGCCAATTCAATACGGATCATCCGGACCCCGAGCGATTTCTACTCGACACTCAAAGTGTGCGCGCCGGAACCGGTTCCCAACGGACATCTCTGACGGCCATAGGATCGAATATTGAAAGCTGAACGACGCATATTCTTGTCCACTCTGTACATTGGAAAGTCGGAACATGAATTGGTTGGTTTGAGGTCTCCTGTGTGTGATGCTCGGGCTAATAGTCTGTAGATTGAAGTGTTGAGAGAATCCCTTCGCATTCATCCTCATCTCAAGGTGTCAATCCTCTCCGATGCCCTCCGTGGAACAAGAGAAACGCCCAATCCATCATGTGCTTCGCTTCTTGCTCCCCTCATCGCCGAATTTGGTCCGGAAAGAGTGGAGATCCGAATGTACCACACGCCGAACTTGAAGGGATTGAAGAAGAAGGTTGTGCCCAAACGTATCAATGAAGGATGGGGGCTTCAACACATGAAGCTCTACGGGTTTGACGATGAAATCATCATGTCTGGGTATGAGGTCTTCTCTGTGATTGTCAGCGTCTATTAATCTTCGATAGTGCGAATTTGTCGACCGACTACTTTACAAATCGACAAGACCGTTACCATCTCTTTTTCTCTCGCCAACTGACCAACCACTACGAGCGGATACATCAAACCATCTGCTCCTTGAGCTACAAGGTGATTCCTGATGACGGCGCTGCCGGCTATGTATTAGAGTGGCCGCAATCCAATCCGGCACCAATTCCCACCGAAGAACCCGATACCTTCCGCTCGGTGGCTACATCTCTTCTCAATCCCCTCATCGCACCATGGACCGATACCAGCCGCAAAACAGAGAAATCCAAGACCTTCGTCTACCCATTGGCGCAGTTTACACCCTTATTGCGGCCAAAAGACACATCTACCGAGCACCCCGCCCTCTCCGTTGTCCTGCAACAACTCTCGCGCGATGAAGCCCAAACCTCCCAATGGATCTTTACCGCCGGTTACTTCAACATCCATCCGGAACTAAAACAACTCCTCCTCGAGTCCAAATCCGCCAAAGGCACCGTCATCACCGCCGCCCCCGAAGCCAATGGTTTCTACGGCAGCAAAGGCGTCTCAGGCATGCTTCCTCCCGCCTACACCCTCCTCGCTCGCCGCTTCCTCGGCGATGTCGTGAAGGCGGGAAAAATCGACCATATTGAGCTACGGGAGTGGCGGAAGGGGACTATCGGAAAGGACCCCGACGCGTGGACTTATCACGCCAAAGGTAATACCCCAACCACAACTACACCCTCTTTGATTTGCGTTTCTGACGGGAATAGGTGTTTGGGTTACTCTCCCGCATGACCCGAATCCGGCGGTCACGCTCATCGGATCATCAAACTATACCAAGCGGTCGTATTCGTTGGATCTGGAGATGAATGCGCTGGTGGTGACGGAAGATGAGGGTTTGAAGGAGAGGTTGAAGAATGAGACGGAGTGGTTGCAGGAACATTCGAGAAAGGTGACGATGGAGGATTTTGAGAGGACGGAGAGAAGGGTGTCTTTGAAAGTTAGGGTCGCGTTGTGGTTGGTGGGAGCGCTGGGAGGGCAGTTGTAGATATCGGAAATAGATGGGCGGTATAGAATATAATTCCCTTCTCGACAATCGACGCTTGAGCAATCTACAACAGACATCAAACATTCCGCAAATTGGTTGTCGATTGAGGCGCAGCAGATGATTCTGATTTCACAAGGTGTTTGATAAAGAATGAGGGTCTCTTTAACTTCTCGGTTATTGGATGGCCGGTAGTTGGTTATAGATAAGAATCTGGTTTTCCAGGTCACTCGGGATGCCATGGGATTTGAAATCATGATCTCGCATTATGTAAACTCATTGTATCCTTGACCACCCTTGCTTCCAGCACATCTGCGCTTTCTAAAACAACCCCATTGGTATAACAAGCTCCTATCTCACGTACTTGCTCTACAGATGGTCAGTAGACTTCCCAGGAATGTGATTGAGGGTGAACCACTCACCATGAACTTCTTATGAAACTCACTCCTCAACAAATCGTTCACAAACTCCTTCCTCTTCCCCTTGTCCTCCGTACCTCTCGCCTGGTTCTTGAAAATAACATCGTCATCCCACCGTCTTTTGACATTGAAATCCGCCGGATCCTTCGGATTCAGCAACGGATTCCCTCTCGCGATATCGTACTCCCTCTTCTCCTGCTCAGCGGCTTCCTTCTCTGCCGCCTCCTTAGCTGCCGCCTCAGCGCGCTCACGTTTGATTTTCTCGAGCTCCCGGAGAAGCAGCGCTGTTTCATCTTCATCATCATCGTCATCGTCATCCGAGGAATCAGATTCGCTATCATCATCATCATCATCATCATCGGCACCCGCGCCAGGTGATTTTGATTTTGATTTCGACTTCTTCCCCTCTTCATCCTCATCGTCATCATCCTCATCGTCATCATCCGCGTCCATATACCTCGTCTCCTCCAATATCCTCCTCCTCTTAGCCTCCAAATCCTCCTCCTCATCATCAATCTCCATATCCCCCTCAATCCTTCGTTTCCTCCCCCCTTTCTCCTCATCGTTTTTCGTCGGAGTAACAGCTCTTCCCTCTCGCTTCGCGCGAGCCGCGGCTTCGGCGGCGAGAAGCTCTGCGCGGAGGTCACGGAGCTCTTTGTAAGAGTCGCCGTCGCCGCCTTGGCCGGGTTGTCGGACTTTAAGGGTCGTGTGCGCGGGGAGGAGACGTTGGTGGTAGGCGGGGCCTTTGGGGAGCTCTTTTCCGCGCGCGGGATCGAAGGTGGGACGGTGGGCGGTGGTCATGGTGCGTGGTTATGAGAAGAGGGTGTGGGTGGTTTGGGATGGGTTGGAGCCGGATTGTTGGTGGATAAATGAGGGTCGAGATTCGAATGGGGGAGGCACGTGTGGTGAGGTAAATTCAGAGTGGATTGGTGGGCAGGGGATGGCGGAGGGTGTAAGAAGGAGGAGGAAGTTGTCGCGGTGTTGGTGAGGTGAAGTTGAGGTTGACGAACGACAGGGATGATCTGCTTCCCTCTTAGCGCGACCCTCCAGTCACGTGAGGACTCAAGCTAACCACCCGTCACCACCGTCTCTTCGCGTTCTTTCAACTTCCACAACCTCTCCTCGGTCCGCCGCCACCACCAACAATCCTCCCACTCTTCATACTCCCCCGAAATGTCTCGCCATCATCCCGATCTCGTCATGTGCCGCAAGCAGCCTGGTATCTCCATCGGCCGCCTCTGCGACAAATGCGACGGAAAATGTCCAGTCTGCGATTCCTACGTGCGGCCTACAACGCTCGTCCGCATCTGCGATGAATGCTCGTTTGGAAATTATCAGAACAAATGTGTGGTGTGTGGTGGAGAGGGGATATCTGATGCGTTCTACTGCTTTGAGTGTACGAGGCTGGAGAAGGATAGAGATGGGTGTCCCAAGATTATCAATTTGGGCAGTAGTAGGACGGATTTGTTTTGTAAGTGCTCCTGGGGGGTCAAAGCATGGGCAAGGTTGGAGGAATTGGAGGGTGAATGGATGCTGACAAAGGCAAACAGACCAAAAAAAGAATTTCCGGAATCACTAGCACCATCCAATCCCCGTTTCATGGGGGTTGGGTAGTTTGCTCTTAATCAAAGGATACCAAAAAATTGATCCCTGGCACCCATTCCATCATCGTCACTTGCTGTCACCGAAAACAAACCTGCCAGGAATCCGCCCTCCATTTTCTCGAGAGCTCACCCACGATACCGCCGCTCCTGCATTAAAGATTGGTGTGATGGTGAAGATAGTTGTGGAGGCTCTGATTTTTATATCCTCAAGTCCGTTGATTTCATGTTCATGGAAATGACCTTTTCTTTTCTTTTCTTTTTTCTTTTTTCGTTCTTCTGGCGTTATGGGTGTATTTCTTGTTATATATATCAACCGGCGGGAAATTGTACTGGAACCAAATTTTCCATCACAACCAATTGCAATGATCATTACCAATATTTACCCAAACAGGCAATCCAATCACCCACATTCCTTGTTCCCCAGCTCTCCACAAATCCGGGTAACTCACAGCCCATCACCACCCCGCCGAGTACAGTAGTACCTCAACCTCACCTCCCACCAAGCTCCCACTCACGTCACCTCTCCCCCCGCCCCACCACAGCAACAATGAAACAATTCCGCCCGCCTCTCCACGAACCCAGTTTTCCCTATGTGGATCCCCAAAAAATCTTTGGGCGCCCGCCGCCCGAGCCGACGAGACCCAACCTGTTCAACAACCCGATCCGGTACATGCGGTGGGCGGCCATCACGAATCCAGCGCCGTTCTGGTCGGTCGTGATTGGGGTTAGTGCGGTCCCGATTTCGGTCGCGTTGTTGTTGTATAGGCATTATACCGGCTGGGAGGATCATACGCCGGTGCCGAGGACTTGGCCGAGTAAGTTGTTTCTGCTGGTGAATTGGGATGATGTCCTGCTGGGGGGGTGTTAGTAGAGCGGAGGGGAGCGGGAAATTGGTGGTGGTGGTGTACACAAGCGAAGGATTGCTGGAGACGTCAACTAGCTCAGCTATACACTGCTAACCTCCCGCCCCACAGTTCCCCACCGTAAACGCGAACCCCTGAATGATGGCGGCATCTACGACGACCCGAAATAAACAGCCCTACGATTGTTTACTTTTTCGCGCGGGGTGATGATACCGTTGTATCAATTAACGACGATGAAGGGTAGTGAAAAACGGTGGTGGTGGTGGGCAACATAAACATGGTTGAGCGGCAAGCGGGATCATGATGGTGCGCTGGTGTAGATGTGAGGCTTTAAGAACTTGCGCGTAGTTGTAGCGAAGCGTTGTTTCTTTTGTTCTTGTTGCTGCTGCTGTTGTTGTTTTTCTAAGTCAATTGCGGAACATGGTTTGGTGCGGTAACTTGGTGAATTGTGACGGCGATGACGTTCAGCGTGAGGAGCTGTACTCTTCAGATCAAGTTATCAAGCTCTCGCTGCTGGTCCTCGGGAACCTCACCGACAGAGGACTTCCCATAGTGTTTAGAGCTGGATTTTGACCCAGTTTTACAAGACTCTGCTTCGAAATTAATACCTACTGTGGGGTCTTTCGCCATTCCGCGTGGTTACAGCAAACAGGCGGACCGTATCTTGCTTGAGTCTGCCTCCAGTTTGTTGATGCGAACATAATGTAGGCACTCTAAATTTCGAATGTTGTCTAAACCTTCCCAATTTCTTGAAGTGTAGGGAGTGGGTGGTAATGGATTCGCGGGCAACAAGGCTGGTTTCGGGAGAAAGGGGATTAGATCATTCATTTAACAATCTTGGGCCGATATCAAAGGAATCAAGTCAGTGAATTATGTGTATTGTATCTCATGGTGTGTATTTCAAAAGTATCATTACAGACTACAACTCCTATCGCGAGATCAATTTCCAGCGGCCAATCTTCACCAAATCTATCCCGTATCCCTATCACAGTACCCAGAAACCCCCACAAAACTAACAAAACTAACGGATATCATTTTACTCCTCCACCTCCCCGGGCGCATCCACTTCCCCCTCACCTTGCCCCCCCTCCGCCACCATCACCACCCCCTCCGCCTTCGCCCTAAACTCCTCTCTCCGCCCCTTCTCCGCCTCATTCAATTCCCTGACTCTGACGCGCATAGCCTCCGCGGGGGGTTCCAAGTCCTCATCCAAAACGACATCCTTTGGCTGACTCATCCCCGCAATCTTGACGACCTTTCTCCTGGGCCTAATCGAGTACCTCGCGATAATTGGGTAAAAGTACGCGGCCTTCTGCAGCCCGTCTTGGTCCTTGTTCTTGCCGTCACGGAACACGATCGCCAGCTCCTCTGGGTTCGCAGTGTGCGCGTTTTCATATTTGATGCAGGATTTGGTTTCGTAGCGGCGGACGTATTTGAAGGGAAAGTCGTTGTCAGGGGTGTCGAGCTCGCCGTCGAGGTCTTGGAATTTGCGTTTGATTGCGGTGGCGGTGGTGGGCGCGATGGGGAGGTAGTAGTCGAAGAGTTCTCGGGAGGGGTCGGATGGGGTGGTGGTTGATTGCTCGTCTTCCAGAGCTGGGGTTTGGACTGGCATAAAGATACCAGAATCCACACGTTCGTCGCGTTTGCCCTTCTCCTGGGTGTCAGTGGGCCCGGTGGAGAATTTAAATACCATGTAACCGCCGATATCGCTGGTTCCCTGGATATGTGGGAGCAGCGCAAATGTCTCGACTGGCCGAAGGTGCGGTTTTGTGGGATGTCGACATTCGCGCCAGTTTCTCTCTGCGTTTGTGGCAGCAGGATCGTTGAACTGCATCCCTCCAGCGCCGGAGTCCTTTGTCTCCGGATTTGCTGTATCAAAGCCCCGCATTGTTGCAGCGAGGATGCGGACAGGGTCAGAATCCTCTTCGGCCTTTTTTGCGGCTCGACGCTGTTGAAGTGCTGCTTGGGATTGTGCTTTTTGTGAGGCACTCGCGAATGAGGATTTTGACTGCTCGGCGGAAATGTATTCGGTGCGCCGCAGGAAGGAGACAGTGCTACCACCAGAGATTCCCCGGGAGAGAGGTTTGCCTAGTGATGCAGCTGGTCGGAGGAGAGCGCGATCTTTGGGGTCGGTGGGAGGTGGGGGGATGAGAGCTCGGAGGACAGTGTCGTCGTTGTCGAAGACTGAGGGAGTGTGGTGGAGGTCGAGAGGCATGCCGAGCTCCGAGTCGACCTCGATTGTGGGAGGCATCGACCGTGCAATACGGGTGATGAAGCTGGGGTCGGTGTAGTGTGCGAAGGCATGGTTAGGGATGTCGAGGAGCTTGGGAGGTGCGAGCGGAGGTGGGAGAGTGTTGTGGTAGCGGATGCGGACAATGTAGTCTTGACGGTAGGAGCTGCTGGAGGAGGGATTGGATGGTCGTGAAGATTGAGACGACGACATGGTGGTGGTGGTGGTGAGGTGGGGTGGGGAGGGAGGTGGATGGAGGATTGAGGAGGAGGAGGATGTGAAGCGCGAGCGACCTGGAAGTTGGTCGCGTTGGCGGCGGCTCGGACTGTGCGCACTGCGCATGCTGCGAAGGACGCCATCGCAGGAGAAGCAACACCCGGACTGTTGGAGTCAACCCTCGCACCTCCATGCAAACATCATATTTGTCTCGGTTCATTCTGGTTGTATGGGCATGCCTTAAACGGCAAACTCTCTACTCTAATTGTCATACAGCTGAGGTCTCCAATTGAGCCTGTCAATTTTGGATGTTCTGGCCGTCATGTTCCTCTAATCCACCCAATTCTCTCATGATTGGTCACTGTCACATTATTTCGTATAGTAAAGTATAGAGCTGACTAGAAAATTTGATCCTCTCCATCGACCAGCCTGAGCTCTCCGCATCTCTCCGAATGACAGAACATGTCTGCATGCGCCACTCACTCTGTGGCTGGTGAGCCGAGTGACACCCAATGTCCTCAATCCCTGTGCCCGCGAGTCCCAAAAATTCCCCGCCAATTCGACTTCCACCTCTGAAGCTTCATCCACGACAGCCCAGGCCCCGCCGGCCTCTCCCCCCACCATGAACTCCTTCCGCGCTCTCCGGCCGGGCCTTTGCGCCTCTCCCTCCGCCCCATGCCTCTCCACCAGCGTCCGCTACCTCCGAACCCGCACCGGCGCAGCCCCCGCCGCTGCCGGTCTCAGTGAGAGCGAGCGTATCCGCCTGCGAACAATCGAGTCAATGCCGTTCCAGACATACCAGATGGCGCTCGACTACATCAAGAAGGACCGGGCGGAGAAGCTTGCAGCCATAAAAGAGCAGCAGGCGCGGATCGCCGAGGTGGTCAAGCAGGGAGGAACAAATGATCGGACACTACACTCGATGAATGAGCACCTGGACTGGTTGATGGTCCAGGCAGACATCAATAACCCCAGAGTGAAGTACAACTTTGATCGTGGCGTCGGTATGGATTGCTCTTTCGAAATAGGCGCTGGATGTGTGGAATTGGGGATGTGGATTGGGATCAAGCACAACAGCTAACCATTCCTTGGGACAGTGGACATGAACAAGCCCGTGTACCGCTTTCTCATGGACCGGAAATGGCGCGAATACCGGAGACCGTTGTTGATGCAGCGCCTCGAGCAAATGCACATTTTCCCGGATATCGTCCCACACCTTGATCCCATCGTCGATGTCCCCGTGCGCTTCAAGGGATACGATGTCCAGCCTGGAACCATTGTGCACTCAGAAGTCTCTGAGAACCATCCTACCCTCAAGGTCATCCCGTTCCAGAAGAAGCGGATGCTGTGCACGGTGTTGGTTGTGGACCCTGGTTAGTTGATGGGTGCCTCTGTCTCGATGGGTTTCTAACCGTGCTTCCCAGATGTCCCCAATGTCGAGAAGAATGGCTTCGACTACCGTCTGCACTGGCTTGTGTAAGCACTCCAAACTTGACCCACGAGTCATAAATAAACTAACCTATCCCAGCTCCAACATCCCCATCACTCATACCCACACCCAGGCCATCGGCACGGGAGCCAAACGTTCCGACACCATCGTCCCCTGGCTTCCTCCCCACGCCTTGAAGGGCGAACCCTACCACCGTCTCGGCCTCCTAGTATTCGAACAATCCGGGCTCATTGATCCCAAGAAGCTCGGCGAGATTAAAAGAGACGGTTTCAACACGAGGAGCTTCATGGCGAAACAGAAGATGGATATCATCGGTGCTTACATGTTCAGGACACAATGGGATTCGGCGACAAAGGCGATTATGCAAAAACATAACTTGCCGGGTTGGGATAAGATGTTTGTTAGGACGAAGGATTAGAGGGAGGGGGTTATAGATTGTACAATAGTAAGGTTAGGAGATGTGTAGATGATGGGTTAAATATCCTAGGTGTAAAACATCAGATGGAACAAGCATGTGGGGGTTTTGTTATGGTTTTCACGGGCTCCCATGATCATTCCAGTGGCATGGGTGATGACAGTAACGGTGAAGACTCGAAATGCAAATCATCCTGCAAAGCAGTCAAAGCCTTGTTGGGAAATCTCACGGACAACTAAAACCACTCACTGTTTAACATCGCCCTCTTCTCCCTGTCCACTCATCACGGCTCTCAGTTATCACCATATTCACATTTGAAACAGTGGCCGTGTTTCGTTTTCGTGATCAAGAAGCAAGAGGCCCAGTACTTATTGTCGCTCAGTCAAACAGTTGCGCCGTTTCCATCAATCAGAATTCACGAACATCACTAGAGTACCAAGGCTTAGGGATTGGAAGACGGGTTTATGTACCAGCACTGTACCTTATTTTATCCATATCCACCATGGTGGGCTGGATGTAGTGCGCTAGAAATACCTCTGTCTGCGAGAATAGTCGGGTAATTCTCACAATTCATCCATCCATCCACCTATCTTCCATTACCGCTCCCTTCGTTATTCCCACCATCCATCCCCATCCCCATCCCCATCCCCATCCCCATCCCCTCCCACCACCTTCCTCCATCCTTATCACACCCACCCACTATGCCCCGCAACCCCGCCCAGCACCTAAACAACTACACCCAACACCCCGACGGCCTCTCCTACGCCACCTTCTCCCCATCTCCCATCTCAACTCCCAACCCCCACAAACCCCCCCACAACTCCCACCGAAACCTCCCTCATCGCCACCCTATCCCACTCCCTCTCCAACCACAAACTGCAACTAGTCCGCTACGGACGTGGCCCGGACGGCGGGTGGTATAGTGTATATGTGCCCATCTCTACTAGTAAACTTAATTCCAGGTCTGAGAAACGCAGTGGTGGTGGGGATACGGCGAGGATGGTGGAGGAGACGGTGGGGTTGGAGACGGGGCACGGGAAGGGAGGGGACGATGGGAGGGTTAGAGTTGAGGAGTGTGGGGTGGGGGAATACTACGACGGTGAGGGATGGGGAGAGGGTGACTGTAAGTGGGACGGGGAAACACGGAGGGGGAGACGGCGAAAGTGAAAGTTAAAGGGAGAGAAAGAAAAAGGGAAAGGGAAAAGGAAGTAGAGGAGGAGTGGGGGATATAAAAATGAAAGTAGGCGACTAGAACAATCGAGTTGTTGAACAGTAATGACCAGTCACAATCTATCACACTGCCATCACGGGTCACAATTCTTATCGTATCACCGATATCAATTCCCAAACGCTATGATACAAAACCAATTGCTGCGTCAATCCGTCCAGAACAAAAAGAAAAAAAAAAATCAAAATCCCAAACCCGTAATCATAAAATCCATGGTATCAATCCCTTACACCCTCTTATTATTCCCCATGGTCTTGGACCCATCCAAATCCGAATCCACCCTAGGATCCAACTTGTTCAAAATATCGTTCTTATGCGGCCCCGCAGTATTCGGCGCCGGCCCTGTCGCAGACACCACATGCGATCCGCGATGATCACGGTCCGAGTCTACACGCGGATCGACCTTGTTGGCAGTATTGGTGGCATGCGGGCCATGGTTTGTCGACGAGGCCTTGGTGGAGGCGAAGGCGCCGGTGCCGTGGGTGCCGCCGTGGGCAGCGCGGCCGTCACGGTCGGAATCCACGCGGGGGTCAACCTTGTTGGCGACGTTGGAGGAGTGAGGGCCGGCGGTGGTAGTGGAGCCAGCGGTGTGGCGGGACCCGCGGCCATCGAGGTCCGAGTCTACACGGGGGTCGAGCTTGTTCCCGACGTTGGAGGAGTGTGGGCCGGCGTTGGTGGAGCCGTGGGTGGTCGAGGAGAAGGTGCCCGTGCCGGTGTTTGTGCCCATGGTGCGGGATCCGTCGCGGTCAGAGTCGACGCGGGGGTCGAGCTTGTTGGCAGTGTTGGTGGCGTGAGGGCCGTAGTTGGTGGAGCCGCCGGTGGAAGAGTTGAGGCCAGACATGATTGTTGTTGTAGTTGATATATAGATGTAGAAGTACTAAAAGCTTTGGAAATGTGGTTGTAGTGGTGGTGTTTGCAGTGTGAGAGTGTTTGTGAGTGTTGAGATGTCCATTTCGAGTGGGAGGAGACAGTGTTTATATGCTGGTGCGGTCGTCGTCGCTGTCCAGGTTGGCGATGGCGGTCAGTGACGAGGAGGAGGACGACTGATGTCATTGACGTCACCTCGCGGGTGCGCACGCGCAGCAATGGAACTACTAGCCACTAAAATCATGGTCAGCGCCACAACATCATGGCCAGAGCCACAGAATCATCATCATCAGCGCCACAACAAGGTTCCCTCATCCTGCTTCCCCGCTATCATGATCGCCCGCAACTTGCGCAATCCGGAATCTTCCTTGCTTCTTCTCTCCGCCCTACAAGTTTACCTCATTGCGCATCTTGTTCTGCAAGGCAATCGCCGCAAGGCTGGCGTCACCCAGGGCTTCTCAACGCTTCGACTCTCGTACAGATACGTGTTCCATCGACATGACGACATGAATTCGATCGTTCGGATGGCGAATCCGCGAGGGTATTCTGCATTCTACATGATGCCGTGCATGTGCCAATATTTGATACATGAACCACTACTCCAATGTTTAATCAAGTATGATACAAGAAGATTCACACTAACGGCAATGCACACCAGCGAATATTCCGCAAAATCACTTATTTCTTTCCCTTCCCCTTTCCGCCGCCAATCCTGCCCTCGAATCCTGGTCTGCCTCCCTTCTTCGGGCCTCCCTTCTTCTTCATCGTTATCTTCTTGCCCATCTTCTTTGCGTTCTTTGCGTCTCTTCGTGCCTGCAGATTTGCTTCTCTCTTCCGCTGCCTTGCCTGCTGAGATTTCTCAATTCCTTCTTTCCGCTCAGACCTGCATAGCAATATCAGTATCTCAAGTAAAAAATCCAGAGGAATCTCTAGACTCACCACTCTCTCCCACTCTTCAGCTTCTGCTTCTCCTGTCTCTTCAACGCCTTCTTCAGCAGCTTCTCGTCGTCCCTAACCTTCTCGCCCGCTGCCTGTTTTAACGCCTTATGCCACTTGTCCTTCTCTTCGATAACCTGCTTCTTCTCTTCCGGCATATTCTCCAATCTCCTCTTCTTCGCCTCCTGGTGCCGCAACTGTCCCAGTAAATCCGTCGGACCCTTTCGTCTCTTCTCCTTTTCGAAAGCCGTGAGCGACGCATCCAAAGCGCGCCCATCATTAAACTTTATCCTGCCAAACGCCAGATCCTTCGTCACCTTTACAGGGGTAGCATCAGAAGCAGATGTTTGCGCCTCTGCATTACTTGTAGTAGCAGGGAGCGCAGCCCCAGATTCCACAGTTTCTCCCTCAGCTTCAACAGACTTTTGTGCTACGCGGAGTTGCTTCTTGCGTTCTTTCCTTGCGGCCTCCTTGGAGCGGCGAGCAGCGAGGAGTTCCTGCCGTGTGCGAGGATTTCCGGAATCTCCGCCGGACGCTTTCCGTTGTGCGCGGAGTGCTTCGATGCGGGCAAGGAGTGCAGCGCGGTGAGCGGCCTTCTCTTCTGCGCTCACTGCCGGCTTCGTCTCTGCTGCGGGAGGAGATGATGTGGGTTTTGCGGTGGGGGAGTCGGTGGAGACGAGGGATTCAAAGCCAGTGAGGGAGATGGTTTGGGGCGCGGAGGAGCCCACATCCGAATTATCCGAATCGGATTCATCATCGTCAGACTCAGACATTGTCGATGTTTTTGCAGGTTTTGAGGGCGTTTGCGCCGATTGAGTGTTCTCCTTCTGTTGCTTTGGGGTCTTTGCAGGTGTTGTGGCGGGCGCGGCTGGCGATTTAGGTATTACATCCGTCTTTTTCTGCTCCTGTTGCTGCTTGCCTTTCTTTCCTGGCGTCACCTTCTTTTGCTGCTGCTGCTGTTGCCCCTTCTTCTTCGGCGTCGGCGCCGTCTTCTCCTCTACTCCCTCCTTTTCCTCTCCCTCTCCCTCTCCCTTCTCCTCCACAGTCTTCTCCTTCTCCCTTCTCACCTCCGCTGCGCTCCTAGCCTCCTGCGAATCCGGATCCAGCTTCGCCTTCTTGGCGCGTTTGTGTTCAGCCTTGGACTGCTTCCGTTTACTCCACTGCGCCGAATTGTCCTTTTCGAAATACTTATCCGCGGGGATGAGGGAGAGGAGGCCGTCGAAAGCGGAGGAGTGGGTTTTGAGCCGCGACTATTGGTGTCAAAATGTTACTTTCTGAAACTTTATGCGTGCTGCGATTTCGCTGATGCGCTTGCTCTCTGGCTGCGGTTTTCAGTGGGGAGAAGCGTACCTCAATATCCGCCATTTTGGAAATCTATAGAGAAGCAGCGGAGTATGGGTGTGAGTGGATTTCGGCGACGAGAAGTCTGGGTGAGGTGGTGGGGGGTGGTGGTGGGGTTGGCGGCTGGTGAGGGTCGACGTCTCGTTCGCTGCGCTGCAGCAGAAGAGAAAGTTTGGATGAGGTGCAGCCTGGGAATGGCGCTACCGGAAGATGCCGATGGGTGTGGTCACTGTTTGTCACTCAAGAGAATCATGGCCTTGGCCCCATTGAAAACATTACATCTATAAACAACCTGCATACAATCTATAATACAAACATCCATGGTATCAACAATTTCTATACATTTTATCCATAACCAAAAGCACCAAAACATCTACAACATACTTCCACAACCATCGCACTAAGGTTTCTTGCTCTTCTCGCTCTTCTCGTCCTTCTTCTTCGCCTCGGCCTCCTTCTTCTTCGCCTCGGCCTCCTTCTTCTTAATCTTCTTGTCCGTCTCCATAAACACCCTCAAACCCACTGGGATATCCTCATACCCTTCCCACAAGCCACTATCCGTGGCCACCTTTCCACCATCATCCTCCATATTCTGCGCCGCCGGGGCTTCCTTCGCAGCCTTCGCACTCTTCTTCGCCACCTTCTTCTTCTTAGTCTTCACAACCTTTTTCTTAATTTCGTCCGCATCACTATCCGAAGCACTTTCCTCCTCCTCCTCCTTAGCCTTCTTTTCCTTCTTTTCCTTCCTCTCCTTCTTCTTCACCGCCTTCTTCTTCTTCCCCTTCGTCACATCCTCGATTTCCACCGGCTCCTTCACATCCTCAATAGCAGCTTCATGCTGATCCATCTCGGCCTGTTGCTTCTTGAGCGCACGCTCCGCCTTCGTCTTAGCTGTTTTCCATTCCTCCAGCTCGTCTAAAAACTGCGTCAGTACACAGTTGACACATCCCGACATGCAGCAGTTGTCGGGCTCCACAGGGCGAGGGGGGACAAAGACGCCGGCGATGGTCTGACCTTTGGAGAGGTCTTGGCGGGCGTGGGTGAGCGGGCCAAAGAGAACTGATGCGGGTGATGGCGCATCGGGGTTGGAGACGTAGGTGTCGAAGGCTTTGGAGGGAGTGGGGGCATCGGCAGGAGGAGAAGATTCAGTGGGGGCAGTGGCGGAAGAGGTGGTTGTTGTTTGAGGTGTTGGAGCAGTGGGCGCAGCGGTTTGTGGAGCATCAGAGGAGGGAGTGGCGGTGGAAGAAGTAGTCGGAGCAGGAGCAGGAGTAGCACTGGAAGTGTCAACAGCTTGTTTTGCGGCTGAGGATTTCTTCTTCCTGGATTTTGTTGTTTCCTTGATGTCCTTGGCCTCTTTTACCTGGCGTTTCTTTGCTTCTGGAGCCTCGGTCTTCACCTCCTTAGCTTCCTTGACCTCCGCTTTGGTCGCCTTAACTTCTGCCTCCACCTTCGGCGCCTCGGTCTCCTTAACCTCTGACTTCTCCTTCTTAGGCGCCTCGGTTTCCTTCACTTCCGCTTTCACCTCCTTGGATTGCTGTGTTTCCGTATCCTTTGCCTTCGCACCTCCATCTTTCGCCGCCGGCACCTCAGCCTTGACCTCCTTTGGTTTCTCTGGTTGCTCTGTTTCCACAACCTCTGCCTTCACCTCCTTGGCTTTTGCCTCTTTAGCCTTTCTCTTTGCAGTCTTCGTCTTCTTTGCTGGTGGGGCCTCGGCCTTAACCCCCTCAGACTTCGTTGCTTCCGGGACCTCAGTCTTGACTTCAGGTTCTTTTGCTTCTGCGGCCTTTGCCTGTGCCTTTGGTGCCTCTGGCCTTTTTGCCTTCACTTCGGGCTCTTTTGGTGGCAGCGGTTCTGCAGCCTTTGCCTTTGGCGTCTCTGCCTTCTTTGTTGGTGGGGCCTCAGCCTTCACCTCCGCCTTCTTGAGCTCCTTTACTGGCGGGACATCGGCCTTAACCTCCGGCGCCTTCTCTTTCACCGTCTCATTTTTTGCCTTTTGCGGCTTCTCAGCCTCTGTGACCTTTTCGTCCTCCTTCACCTCTGGCTCCTTCATCTCCTCCACCACCTCCACCGGCGGCACATATGGTTTATACACATGACTTGGTGTCTCCAACGGCTGCTCCACCATCAAATCATAAAATGCGCCCATGGGTCTCGGATGAAAATTATGAGCTCTGATCGCCTCAATTGCGGACGAAGAATGTTCCCATCTCCTCTGTGGTAGCCTCACGACGGCATGTTGGCGTTGTTGGGCGAGGAGGAGGTGGACCGGTTTTCGGAGGAGCCGCGCACGGGGGGGTATTGAGGCGGCGGGGATCATAGTGGGAGGAGCGGGGGGTTCGGTTGATGGCTGTTAGGGTATGAGGGAAGTAAGTTATCGGCGACGGCGGGGGGAGTTATGGTAGTTGTGGTGGTTTGGGGGGTCGGTCCAGGAGGGTGTGGACATGCTGGGGAGGAAGCCGATCGGGCGTTCGGGAGTCGGAGGTGAAAAAGTCAGGGTCGGCTTTAGTGGGTCGCCAGGCCAGCTGTTCTCTCGGGAGGCGGAGGATGGGGAGTGGGGGAAAACTGTCGGGCGGTGTTCCGGAATACAAGAACCCGATTGTCATTGTCAGATGCGAATGCGGATTGATGTCACTCTTATTTTTTTCGTGCACGTCCTCATGTCTCTATATCATTTGTATCATGATCGTGTGCCTGTGCCACACTTCATCCCCCTCTCCAAGTGGAAGACGAATGCTGTCCCCTACAAGGTATCATTACAAAGTCACTCACTACCGCCCCTTTCGTGTTCAGCTTTGACGCGACAATGACCCATTTTATTGTATCGTCAATAAATGCCCAGCGAACAACGTACAGCCCGCCCAAATATCCCAGACACCGGAGCCGAAGAAAAGAAGTCGAAACACAACACGAGCGCCCAAGAACCCCAAACAGCATCAATTTTGTAATTTACTTCTTCTTGGCAGCAGCCTCCTCCTCCTTGGCCTTCTGCCTCTTCTCCCGCTTGCCGGCATTCCTCTTGTCGGCACGAGCAATCCGGAGAGTCCGGAAAGCGTTCTTCTCCTTCTCACCAGCCTCGATGGCCCGCTCACCAACAACACCCTGCTGGGCAATGGGGGTGATCTTGGGGAGAGCGACCTGGCGAGCCTCCTTGATCTCCTCGGCAGAGGAATCGCCCTTCTTCGGGGCCTTAGCCTTGCGGGGAAAGATGATCAAGTTGCTGCGGTATTCCTTCAGGCGGGCAACGTTGATCTGGAGGGACTCCTCGGAGGTGTTGCGGCGGCGGTGGTCAACCGGGATGCCGATGGAGAGGGCGAACTTGCGGGCAACACCAGCAGCCTAACATCCAGCTCATCAGCTTCGCTCAAGTACACTAGATCGTGTGTCAAACCTTGAGCTCCTCAAGGGTGAAACCCCGGCCAGCGCGGACCTTGCGGTTGTACTTGATGGTCGGGCAGCGGACGATCGGGCGGAGAAGGTCGACCGGGCGGGGGGCGATGGCAGCGGCCTTGGTGATGCGAGCCTGGCGGCGGCGGAGCTTACGGCCGGGCTGGTCGAAGTGCGTCCGCACGCGGGTCTGCCATTGCTTGCGGAAATGGTTGTTGGGGAGTTGCTGTTGAAAAGACCGTCAGCTGGTCGTCCAGCAGAACTTCACCCTATCCTCAAACTTCCAACACCCCAACATCCACCCAAGTTCAATCCTTCCAAATCCAAATTCTCCGTATCGTTTGAGTCGGATTCCCGGGTAACATGCCTGGTTGTGCTTGATCGCCATTGTGTCCCTCGCGGTGCCTTAGCTGCGGTCTACGGCCTCAGTCAGCGAAAATTCGACAGCGTAACGCTCGTTCGTGCGGTATTCGTGGGCGACGACGGCGAATTCGAGCAACGACGTACCTATAAGGTCGGAGGTGATGGGCGGGCCTGTCGGTTAGTGTCTCGTCGTCGGGCGGAATTCGCGGGCTGCTGGCTGCGTGATACTGAAGCGGCACTGTGGGCGTCGCGACCATCTCGAGACTGCGGGGGCTTAGCCCTAGGTGTGCCACACCACACCGCCACACCGCAACAGCACCCTGCACACATCATGATGATCGTCGACACACATGAAAGATCTGTTGGTGTGTTCAGTGGAAACAAATGATACGAATGTCTGACATTGATTGACGCTTCTTCAACGATAGTTGAGTTCCAAGCTCTCATAAGCAACTCGTAGATTCTGAGATCATTGTTTCTGTCTATTGAACGTGCAGAGATGACAGCTGGATTGACATGCTGAAACTCGCTCTCATCTTCAAGGGTTCAACATCTAACCGCGTGAAGAACCGAATCACGAACTCACGTGATCTTATGTTGGTTTGTCCATCACCATCACCATTACCGTCTGATTCGATATCTCTTCAAAACCTAATTCCTGGGTATATCATCATCTACTCATCCCCCCATCCCACCACCCACTCTCTCAACTCCTCATCTCTAGTCCAATCCACCCCACTCCCCACCACCACCGCCTGAGCAACCTGCCTCACCACCTCCCACCTCCCCTTCGTAACCGTCCACTTTTCCATCGCCTTCCTATACTCCTCTCCTCTCCCCTTCTCCCTCTCCTCCTCTCTCTTCTTCTCCAGATCCAACAACTGCTTCGCAAGCTCTATATTCCGTTCCAACGCCGCCTTATGAGAGCGCGCGAGTGTTATACTAGCCGCATTCGCATTCAGCGTCATGGTCGAGATGTTCGCCGTCGTGAGCGAGAGTTTATCACGCTGGATTACCATCGGTAGCAGCGACCTGACGCCATCACCATCACCACCACCATCAGCCCCAAATTCACCAAGAAAATAAGAATAAGCTTAACACCAACCTCTCTCTCTTCGCTAGCACATCTTCAACACCCTCTGCAGTCAGTGGAACCGGATGTACCGCCCTCAAAATCGGTTTCGCGATCAACATGGACTCCGTGACCGCCTCCTTCAACTTCCTATTCCCGCGCGCCTCGTCAAGCTTTCGTTGTAGCTCTTCATCTGATTCTATGTATTCGCCGCCCTTTGGGGCGGATACACTTGCTTCGAGGAGGTGCCGCTGGAATGATAGTTCCTGCAGCTTATCGTAGAGCTCGAGGAGGTGGATTTCTTTTTCTGAGAGGTGCGAGGCGAGGGAGGTTGTGGGGGTGAGGTGGAGGGCGGGGAAGCCGACGGGGTGGGATTGGGAGGAGAAGAGGAGGGTTAGGGAGGCGGTGCGGAGGGCAGCGAGGGGCGAGGGATTCGGTTCAAGGGACGTCATTGGGAGCGGTAACGCTGGGGAGGTGGGAGGGCTGTGGGTAGTCGAGACGTTGATTGTGGAGGGGCATGGTGAAGTGACAATTGGGAGACGCGTTAATGTGACGCGACATGGTTGGTGGTGAGGCGAATCACCAGATCCCATTCGATGATGTCGTTCTTGATGAAGCACCAATGGGACAATCTGTAAACATCTTCAGATGAGAGTGATTAAAAAGTCATGATCATTACGCTACTATCACCACCTCCCACCCATGTGTAAACTCCTTCCTTTTTACGCACAATATAGACACCCACACATCTACCCTTCCACACCCCCGATTGCTTCTCCCACCTTCACCGTCTGGCCCCTCTTCACTGTAAACCTAAACCCACCCTTTCCTTCTCCCTGGCCATCATTTGCCGGTGCCTCAAACACCAATACAACTGTGCTCCCCAGATTGAATCCCCCCACCTCAGCTCCCTTCGTCAATGGCTGGCCTCCCAAAAGCGCGCTTGCTCCTCTATATGTTGCCTCCTCAAAGGAAATGCCCTCTTTCTGCATTTCCTTCTCCTGTTCCGCCAGCTTCACAAACGAATTTGTCTGAAGCTCGCGATCAAAGTTTATTTTGATGGAGCCGACATTGGTAGCGCCGACCAGAGTCATGGAATACATTCCATGTCTCCATCTCCCCAGAAGAACGACACGTTCATTGAGAGTGAATAGTCCAGGAAGGCGGTTTTGGAGGTATGGCGAGACTGAGTAAAGCTCACCAGCGAAATGGCGACGGCGCTCCACAACCCAAGGAACTGGTGAATGGAAGCGGTGGTAATCACCAGGAGCCAAGTAGATAACGGCGAAGAACAGACGCCTTTGCTGGTGCGCGTCTCCTGGGGCAAACCAAGAGGACAGTTGACCGGATGCGAGGTCTGCGGCGACAGTAACATCGTCTACTGTTGAGGAGGGTGTTGTTGAAGCGTCCTCAGACTTTCGGAAGAACCATGACCGTTTCTGCTTCTTTGTATTTTCTGATGGGCCGGACAAGAGGTCGGGGAGGGTGTAAGAGATGCCATTGACATTGGCGAATTCTTTGTGCGTATCGCTGTAGACGGCAGCGGTTTTGTCAGAATCTCCACCAGGGCCAAAACGGGCTGCCGTAGTAGCTTGGGGGTCCTCAGAGAGCACAGCGTGTGCTACTGCGGCATCGTTAGGAGTTTGCTGAGTCCCGAGGAGAGCATCCAAAGAGTATGTCATTCCCTTGACTTGCTCCACCTGTCCAGTTGACCGGATTTCACCAAATTGGAGCACCTTTCCATCCGCGGGGGAGACAACAACGTTGTGGCGTTCGTCGATAGGCCGAGCACCAGGCTTAAGACGCCGGTAGAAGAACTCGGCGAGGTTACGGTACTCTGTGAGCGGCTGCTCGACTTCGTCCAGATTGACACCGAAAATGAAGGAGTAGAGCTTGAATCCAGCGGGGCGAAGCCAAACAGGAAGTGGTATTTCGTTAAACTTTCCCCAGTAGTAGGAAAGCGCTTTCAGTGGGAGGGTTGACATGACATGCACCTGCCTGGGCCTAATCAGTCTTTCATCCAAAAGGAGCTCCAGTGGCTGAGAAGACTACCATGCTCCCATAGGTCGAACCTCACCAGGCTCAACATGTCGCTCTTGCGCGGCGGCATTGGTCCGTTTCCGGATCTGTACAAAACCGACGACAGCAACACCGAGACCCGCGGGTATCCAGTACCACTCCGTCTTTGTGTTTTTCCAGGCGCTGGCGAGAGTTGGCCGCTTATCCTGCTGTTGCGATGAGTAGTGACGGCATTGCGCTGTTGAGGAGAGAGGCGTTCGTGATCGCAGACAGGAGGTTGAGGTTGGAGGGCGAATTGGCCGGAGAGATGCTCGGAGGATGGGGGAGGAGACCGCACGGAAAGCTGTCCTGGGAAGAGGCATGGCGGCGGGTGGAGGATGGAGAGCGCGGAGGAGCAGGATGTGGGTGAGCTGGTGGGGCAGCTTTCTTGAAGTTCAAGTTGCCATGCACGAGTGACGAATGACGCTGCCAATCCCCGCGACACCTTGTTTGGGACCAGATGACTTTATGAATGTGATCCTACTAATCGCTTTACAGTAGACTGACAATGATGAGATGTTTTGATGTATTCTAAATTGAATGAGAAAAAGAAACAAAAAATGGTATATAATTCCCAGTGGAGAAATCAAACAGAAAACACCACAACTACCCAGGTCCTTACCATCCTCCCTCGTTCGCCACGTCCTCAACCAGATCATTGAGATCCCATTGGAGCGTACCGTCACCATAGTCCAAACCACTGTCGCTGTAAGTGGAAACCGGCGATCCCGAATTAATATTCAACCTTTCCAACTCTGCTCCAAGATAGAAGTCCACGCGAGCCTTCAGCTCGCTTTGCTCAGTCTCGCAAGCTGGAACCAACCCTGGGTACATGTGGCCATGGCCATCTCTTGTCCTCCAGTCAAAGCCCTGTTCGTCTTGCCGCTGTGAAATTACTGAACATAGTTCACAACAGTACTTGCGGATCCCTATCATTGCCCAATGAACACCAATGCTGTGGAGATAGTTGTAAGCTGCAATTCACAGTGGTAGGGCAACAGAAGCTGGGTATTTTCCAAGAGCACTCTCAGGTTCCAAGCCTCCATCAAAACTTTCTTTTTGAACTCTGGAATCTTTCTTTGGCTCACTGAATTTGAGCTTCGAATAAATTTAAGGATTAGGCCTTAGCAACCGGAGTCGACAGTCAGCGGCTGGCGCTTTGATGATTCCAGCAAGACAAAATTTATCCGCAAAGGCTTGAAAATCTCCTTGGATGGTTTCGATGTGAGTGCCTTCCACAGAAGCCCCAGACTGCGCATGTATTCCGCAATTTTTCTGAAGTTGTTGGTGAAATCGGTTATAATTTCGTGATCAACGACAAGCCGATTAAGCACCCCTTGCAGTAATAGAGTCTTCGACGAGGGTGGCCGCGTAAAGCTTCCCAGCAATTCTACCGTAAGTTAAGGCCTTTATACGTGTGTTGGCCTTAATGCCCCCGAACATGATGCGCAAAGCCTCCCACAAGGACTTGTCCCCTTTCCAGTTCCAAAGAGGTTTGTCTTTGTTCGTAAGGTGTTCCGGGTCGGGATCCGGGAATTCGATACTAGATAGCTCGTTCATGATAATGCCAAAGCTTTGGTGGCTGGTAAAGACGTCCATTCTCTGACGTATCTGCTTGTAACAGAAGGGTACAATGACTTCCAAACCTGCTTTTATAAAATTTCCCGAATCTTGGTTAAACCTGGCGTTGAGGTCTCCATAGCATAAACCGTGTAGCTTGATGGGATGTTCCTTGTCGTAGTCTGTAACGTGGTTTTTGGCGGCAATGTTTTCAATCACTCCAAGCTTCCGGTGGGGGATGGTTGTTGTCGCAACGTCTCCTTCGGCTTCAGAAAATAGAAAGAGGGCGAGTCCTGAGGCAATTGAGAGGTTTATTTTGAGTTGACCCCCTTATATAGGAGGGGTGCGTTTTATGGTCAGCGTTTGTATCGATAAAGACACGTTCCAATCCAGTCCCAGGAGATGCGGGCGTGGACTGCTGGATGTGGGCAAAGAGGTACACTTTGGTGTAGAAAAATTCATCGGGCACGATTGTTGGTGACGGAACGATGTGTGCTGGTGGATCATGGGTTTCTTCCATACTATGAAGTTGTTATCATTTATTAGCGTGACTTTCCTTCGTTGATTGACGGGATCACAGGGCATACTCAATTCCCCGAAATGAACTGTCTTGATTGAACTTCGTGACTGGATTCAACAGATACCAGTGAATTGAAGTTTTCTTGACATATTCTGATCCGAAAAGGCAATTCCGTATTGGCGTTCCGCTGCTCGGTTGACCTGTTTCTTTCACTTCTTTGAGAAAGTCCATCTCGTCCCGAATGGATATGTTTTGAGCCACCTGGACCAAAGTTATTTCAAATACCTGAAACGATGGACACAAACACTTACAGTATAAATACTCTGGTTCTTCCCCGTGATTCTGGCCTTTTTCACAATATGTGCTTTGGAAAGGTCGGCTAGGAGCCTTTGAATCGAGCTTTCGGAGATTGCTGCACCTTCGGCCTTGAGCTGGTATTCATCAGCAAACACAAAACATCGACTTCAGGGTATATTAAAGGCGGTAATTAGAGCCACGAAAAAAACAATGGCTTTGTGATCCCTACCTTTCTCGTAACTTGCGCTGAAGGTTAGCTCTTCGAGGTAAGGGAGCAAGATCATACGTACCTCGGCCTGTGTAATATTAAGTGTAAAGGGCTGGTTTGTGTCATGACCAGCGGTTGCGAGCAGAGAAGGTGGATGGTGAGAGGGAATGGCACTGGATCATGGCGTGTACTCAAATAAAGTTTGTTGGAACACAGAATACTGGAGCATGAGTTTTCAAGGTTCCAATGCCACGATTCGAGCAGTTGTGTACCAAGCCCAACCCAATTGCCATGTCTCTCTTCAAGACTCAACGCTCTCATTACGATACCATCTCTTTTACTGCTGTCTTCTGATATTATACATTCTCTTAGCATAAGCCAGTAAGCACCCCTTTATAAACCCCCTTTTCCAATATGGTCAGTCCAGCTGGCTCACCCTTTTCGCTACACTTCGGAGCCGCGGTGCTACATAATAGGAGACTGGTATTGTAATTGAATTATTGCTCTGGAGAATCACTATACTCTACTCTACTACACGTCCAGGAGGATATTCCGCTGGAAATCGATTCCCCTAGTCTTCATGATTCTTGCAATCATAGTGTACAGAAGATTGTCATCGTATGAATTACCTGCTTCTTGGTCCGATTAATCTCTCTGGTCTTGGTTTAACGCCTCGCCCCAACTCCTCCCTCTCGGGAGTCCATGCGCGTCGCATCACTCGCACTTACCATCACAGCCCATCACACGGATCTAATCTTATCTTGGTCCTGTTCCAGCGCCAACCGCCGCACCAGAAAGTTTCGCAAACCTCACCACCTCATCTAGCTATGCCCTCCGCCGCAAAACGACGAAAGACCGCCGCCCCAGCTCCCCAGACCAAAGCACCGGATTCGCAACGCCTATGGAGCTCACTTGACCCACCACTCTCGCCATGGGTGCTGGACGCCCTTGCCAGCATGGGATTCGAGAAAATGACTCCAGTCCAGGCCTCGACAATCCCACTGTTCATGGGCAACAAGGACGTGGTTGTCGAGGCGGTGACGGGATCTGGAAAGACGCTTGCTTTCCTGATACCTGTTATTGAGAGAATCATGCGCGCGCAAGAGATGCTGAAGAAGGGACATGTCGCTGCTGTGGTTGTGTCGCCGACAAGGTGAGAGCTTTGGGTGGAGTGCGCCATGCTGCGCTGATGTTGTTACCGATAGAGAACTTGCTTCGCAGATATATAATGTTCTTCAAAGCCTTCTCGCCTTTCATGGACCATCCGCCACTGCTGCCGCCGACTCCTCTGTCCCGTTGTCTGAGGTGGATAAATCAGTACCGCGTATCCAGCCTCTACTACTTCTCGGCGGAACAACCTCCCCAGCCCATGACCTCAAAAACTTCCTCGAGCAGTCGCCAAATGTGCTCATTGGGACCCCCGGGCGGCTCAACGATCTCCTTTCATCCCCGCATGTTCACTGCTCAAATGATTCTTTTGAAGCCTTGGTCCTCGATGAAGCCGACCGGCTGTTGGATCTTGGATTCAAAGACACCCTGACACGAATTATCGCCCGATTACCAAAGCAGCGAAGAACAGGATTATTTAGCGCCACCATCTCCGAAGCCCTCGTGGGATCACTTATCCGCGCCGGTCTTCGCAACCCCGTAAAAATTGTTGTCAAAGTCCGCGGGGACCACGGCACCGCCGACGCCGTAACCGAAAAGCGAACCCCAGCATCCCTCAAAATGTCCTATATTATCGCCAATTCTACCACCCGACTCGCTCTTCTACGAAAACTCCTAGACACTGAAACACCACAAAAAACAATCATCTACTTTTCAAACTGCGCCAGCGTCGATTACTACGCCCCGCTCTTCCCCCGCATCATTAATGACCGCAATGGCCGCTACGCCATCGTCTCCCTCCACGGAAAACTCAGCTCCACCGTCCGCGCCCGCAACTTCAAGAAATTCGTCGAAACCGCCACACCCTGTATCCTCCTCACGACCGATCTCGCTGCTCGTGGGTTGGACGTGCCAGCAGTCGACATGGTGATCCAAATCGACGCGCCAACAGATCCAAAAGCGTTTCTGCATCGGTGTGGACGAGCAGGGCGGGCTGGACGCCGCGGGTTGGCTGTAATCTTCCTTTCCCCGGGCTGCGAGGAGGATTATCTTCCGTTTCTGGCGGTTCGGAAAACTCCAGTCACCCCACATGAGATTACGGCGGATGCGGTGACGGAGGAGGATGTGAAGGGGATGGTCAAGAGGATGAGGGAGTTTGTGTTGACGGATCGCGGGATGTACGAGAAGGGGACGAAGGCGTTTGTGAGCCATGTTAGGGCGTATAGCAAGCATCAGACGCCGAGTATATTTCGGATACAGGAGGTGGATTGGAGTGAATTGGTGGAGGCGTTTGCGTTGATCAGGTTACCGAAGATGCCGGAGTTGAAAGGGAAGGATATCACGTTGGATGTTGATGTGAATGTGAGCAACCATAATCAATATCGGCGTATTTGGAGGCTAACAGAAATAGATGGATACATATGCCTACAAAGACAAGATCCGGGAAACACAACGGCAAGCTGAGCTCGCCAATCCCACACCCAAACTCACCAAAACGAAAGAGCAGGTGGAGGAGCAGCGCAAGAAAAACTCCGCCTGGAGCGGAAAGATAGAGGCCCAAGAAACCAAGGCAGCGAAAAAAGAGCGAAAACGGAAGAGAAAGGAATTGGAGCGGGAGGCAAAGATGGCGCCCGAGGAAAAGGCCAAGGAAGAAGAATGGAAGGAATTGGTTGAGATGGTGAAGAAGCAACGAAGAGAGCAGGAGGAGGCGCTGGAGAATGAGGAGGAGTTTATGGGTCTGGATTAGACAAATAATATACACTATTTCGCACTCGCACAATCACGTGTCGACGAGCCATGTTATAGCTCGCACCGTCCGCTTTCGGCCCGAGTTCATCGACTCGACGCGTCCAAGCTCTCCACCACCTCCGTCTCCCATCTACAATAAACCACGCTTTCTTCATCCAAATCCTTCAATACCAATAACCACACACG
>ML220114.1:1125174-1241115 GCA_004786065.1 Ascodesmis nigricans
CACCGCCGCCGCCGGCCTCCTCTCCCTCGGCGTATACTACTACCTCTCCTCCACCCCCTCCACAACCACCACCAACCCCCACCCCTCCTCCACCCAACGCAGCAAAGACAAGTCCTCCCCCCGGATGCCCGATCCCGCCAAACGCAACATCGCGGTCGTAATCCGCGACGACACCGACGGACTCGAGCTGCTCCGAAAACTACCCCAGGAGCTGCCGATGGAGTGGGTTAACGTTTTTATTCTCGTTTTCGAGGAGGGGCAAGGGGGTAGGGCGGTGAGACAGGCGGTGAAGATGTTGCCGGGGGGGTGTCCGAGGGAGATGGTGCTCCCGCTTGGGGATCTGAGGAGCGTCGATGCGATGTTGAAGCAGATTGCGGCGGAAACGGTGGTGGTGCAGGGGGGGTTGGCGGGGGGGGTGAAGGGGGTTGTGGAGGGGGGGTGGGTTGGGGGAGTGGTGCTGGTGGGCGGTGAGGAGGGATTAGAGAAGGAGGTGAAGACGTGGAAGACGAAGAAGGTTGTAGTGAGGGGGTTGGAGCAGGTGGAGGCGGAGTGGAGGGAACGGGTTAGATGATTGGGAGGGATGGTCGAGGTGTTGTTCTGAGGAGGAGTGCGTTGAGCAATGTAGATGTGGAAGATATACCCCGGAGTAATGAAGTATCTACTTCTTCGGTGTCGATGGAAGCAGTTGGCTCATATCTGGCTGAGAATGTACTCTATACAGGCGTTTTGGATAAGACACTACTTAGTAATTATAACTTGATATCTTCTAGTCATCAATGCATGCAAGTAAATGGTAATGGTTGAGACTGAACTCCGTTTTGTTGCCCGTCCACAAGATCAACCGAGGCATAGAGCGGTCTTCATCACGAACCATGTTATGAGAAGGTGTTCAGATCGCAGCTGTGCTCTACATTCCATGTCCGAGTGATACATGCACATGACACCAACAATTGAGATCCCTATCCTCGACACTGTATATCTACAGAAGAAGCACGACGCTGTTGGAGTCAATGACGCCTAGATAGGTATATTCCGTGATTCAGCTCCAGGGATATATACCTTTGGTCGACAAGGTCACAGAACTCAACCCAACTTGTTTTGAGCACATCAATACGTTCCATCTCAACTGAATGTTCACAGTCACAATCAACACCACGTTCATGGCACAATGGTTGTCATTCTGGCCCAGTGTTAGTGGTGAAAGCTTAAACAAGAGGAGCTCACCTGAACACAATTACTCATACGTCAATGACGATTGAATATAAAATCCTTAGCATCCCTTCATCCAGCCTCCATCTTTCTCTTGTCTTTCTCCTCAGATGCCGTAATACTATCAACTTAATCAAATGTCTCAATGCCTCAATATCAACAACAACCCGGGAGCTCTACAAAGCTCGGGCATTGTAGCTTTGTATTCTCCCGTGGCTAACTTCTAGCTTCTCTTTCTGCTTGATTATCATGATTATCTCCATCTCAATATTGTCACTCTTCTTTTCGTTATCTTCAACTGGGGCTCTCACTCATATCTGTTATGTCATCGACACCAACAATGTCAACACTGGATTGTCGATATGGCCGTCAAAATCCCTACCTTGAGCCCAACCTCCCTAGCTTGGAATCCAAACCCCCCGGCCTTGTCCTCCAACCCCCCCTGCTTGGGCCGCCACACCCTCTTCCCATCACCGCAACATCGTCGCACACCTCCCCGTTCCATCACCCGAGACCAGAAAACTTTTATAAAGCCCTCCCGCCCCGTCTCCTTCTCTTCTTTCTTTCTCCACACCAACCACGTCCTTCGAGACTTCTTACACCAATTTCTGAACCTCTGACTTTTTACTTTGGCAGCGGTGGTGTTGTTAGCGGTGTTGGGTTGGATTGGATTGGATAAAAGTTGGCTTTTTTTCATTTCGGTCTTCAGCAATTCAGTCTTCATCCTTCGGTCTCGATTCGATTCACATCCGGCGGCACCCCCAAGGCCACGGCGGAAATTGTCCGGCGGTAACCCTCTGGCTCGATGGTCAGCAGTGGTCGATCGAAGCGACTTGCAGCCCGTTTCAGGGGTTCGCCACCCATGGAGCGTGGTATGCGGGCCGAGTCGACGAGGAAAAAATACGTTTGCTTTCGGGCGCGGGGTTTGGCTGGACGGGACCCAGTTGTAAAGTAGGCCTTTGTGCGTGCTTTTGACAGGCTCTCGATCCTGAGGCGTTGTTTTTTGGCTTTGTCTTTATTTCTTTGGGGGATTTTTTCGTTCATAAGCGTTGGTGGTTGGGTTGGGTCGTGATGGTTGTAATGGTGTTGTCGCTGGTGTTGTAGTCGACAATCATGGTGGTGCATGTAAGGCAATAATTCTGTTATAACACAAGTTAGAACATCATCAATGAAACTGGCGTAGCCTCAACACAAGCAGACACTCCCCATCTCCAGACTTAAACACATTGTCATCACCCAGCTCCACACAATCAGAATCCCCACCACTATCATCACGTTATTGAAATAATCAACACTCGGCGTACCTACTACTGAACGACCACAACATAACCCACTGAAAACCATGCCCTGGTATTATTACCTGCCTCTATCTTTCTTCCCAAGAACCGTCCCGCTCCACAATCCCAAATCCAATTATCTATCCCCACCCCGCCGACTCCATCCTCCTCAAACACCCTGCGAAATATACAACACTACCCGCACACCATTGAATCAGCGCCTCGCCACCACCAAAAACCCAACAAGACAGAGGGAGGGAGGGAGGGGACGGCAAACCATTATTTCCGCGAATAAACACATCGCCATACTTCGCATGCAACCGTCCGCCCACATACTCCTCCGTTTTCTCGAGCGCAATATTCATGTAGCCATCGACAGACGACAATTCCCCTATATCCACCACGCATATCAGCCATTATTCCTTACATCATCATCCTCCCTCTCCGAATCTCCCGCTTGACAATGACAACGGCGGAGGTTGTGGGATTGGAGGTTGGGGTATCCGAACCTCGATACTCGACCCCCGAATTCAACTTGACCACAATCGAGCCGCCAATGATTTCCGACAGGAAGCTAGATGGGTCGCTGCTCGGTGGTGCTTGTTCGCTGGTGCCGGCGGCGGTGTGTTCTGGGGATGCGGACATTGTTGGGTTGGGAGTTCGGCAGTAGTGGTAGGAGGGAAAGGGTGTTCGATAGGGTTGAGTTCCGCGGTGTAGGATCGGAAGTAGATTTGATGGGAGGAGGAGGGCGTGGAGGCGTGAGTTCGTGGTATTGAGAGCTGTTCGGAGGTGTCCAGCTGCCGCGCGTGTGGTGACCAGAGCTGAGGTGCAATCGGGAGGCTTGGCGGTGGGTGGTGGAGTGAGATTTCGTGAAGTGGTCTGAGGCATGAATCTTCAGTTCAGGTAAGAGTTTGTTATCTCGAGAACACTTTTTAAATTAGATACTTAAAAAATAAGTTGTGTGTTTCGTGAGCATCGTAATGGTAATCTACAATAGCTAGTATACAAGTCCGATCCCAACTAATCTACAATTTTTCATACCCACATCCCATATCGCAGAATAGTCTACAACATCCTTCAGCTCCCGCTATTTCAAATCCCCAACATATTTCCATCAGATCCATCAAGACACCAAAACCCCAAGTTCAGAATAAACGTTCGTCATAAACTGCAACCACCCATCCGTTGATATCGTACTCCTACACCCACTCCTTAGGAGTCTGCAACACCTTCAGAAGCTCCTCCTCCTTGCTATTAGGTTTGGGCGAGTGCATATAGTACCAGCTCGCGGTAACCGGCAAGCTCATCAAGATAGACTCGATACGGGATCCCGGGGTCATGAGACCAAACGCAGTTCCGCGGTCGTAGACGAGGTTGAATTCAACATAGCGTCCCCGGCGAACTTGTTGCCAATCCTTCTGCTCCGGTGTGTATGGGAGGTTCTAGAGAGATTATGTCAGACTCACATGATAGTTTCAGGCCGGAGGGCTCACCTTTCGCTTCTCAATGATCGGGATGTATGCCGGGATAAAGCTATCCAAACCAGAGGTGATGAAATCAAGAAGCTCCTCTGGTTCCCGATCGTTCAAGTCATCGAAAAAGATTCCACCAATTCCGCGAGACTCATTACGGTGCTTGATGTAAAAGTACTCGTCACACCATTTCTTAAATCTAGGGTAAAACTCCGGATCATGCTTGTCGCATGCATCCTTCAAGGTCTGGTGGAAATGGATAGCATCCTCATCAAACAGGTAGCTGGGGGTAAGATCCGTTCCTCCTCCAAACCACCACGAGTTCGTTGTTCCGTCAGGCTTCATCGTCTCAAAGTACCGGTAGTTCAAATGCACTGTTGGCGCATTCGGGTTATGCGGATGAAGAACCATGCTCAATCCCGCGGCAAAGAACGACAAGTTCTTGGTATCAGTTCCAAGCGACTTATGATCTGCGCGCATTTTTGCGACGGCGTTGGGGTGAAGAGGGCCGTAGACGACGGAGATGTTCACGCCGGCTTTCTCGAAGACATTTCCATTTTGGAGGACACAGGAGGTACCACCACCGCCATTGTTGGGGCGATCCCACGTATCCCAGCGGAATTTCTGGCCGTCGACCTCTTCAAGAGCGGCGACAATCTCGGCTTGCTTTGCTCTGATGAGGGATTCGACTTTGAGGCGCATTGGGGAGTCGGCGCTGAGAGAGCTGGTGGCCTTGAGTTCCGCATCGCGTTGGGCCGGGGTAAGAGCGGAATTATTAGGGGAAGAAGGGCTATCAGAATAATGGGTATTGTTGCGCTGAATAGACGACCAGGTTAGCTGGCGCGGGGTAGCGAGGCACAATATCATGAGGTGAAGCTACCATAGCAAAAGCAAGAGCTCCGCCAGCTACGGCGCTGCCGGCAACAACAGCCCCGAGCATCGACTTGGAGCTTGAGCCGGGACCCTGAGCTCCATTTGCGGTGGAAAAGAAGGTCCGGCCGTTGGTGGTGGAAAAGAATGACCGATTGACCCTTGAAGGTGTTCTGGGAGCTGATGATGTCCGGGCTGGCCGGAGCAGCTGCGCAGAGGTAGAAAGCGAACGGCGGGTTAAAGGGCGAAGGGTCGACATTGCGCGGAGGAATTGAGGGGTGGGATGATATCTGCTGTCCTCCAGGCGGATCGGGGATTTTTGAATGCCTTGAACGGAGGTGCTAGGGCAGACGTTGGCTGGATCACCAGATGCTCATCCGATGACGGCGGTTGGCGTGTGGGGCTTGTTCATGCGCTTCCGAGGTTGCACAGCAGATCACTCCCAAATCATGTGTTGTCATTGTAATGTTCTTTCGATGATTGGGCATGATACTGCTGAAACATCATACTTTTATGTCCAAGTATCGTACAAGATCATTCTTATCATACAGCTAACGTCCCCGTCATGTTCGAAATACCCTCTCCTCCCACTACATAAACTTCTTAACAGTCTCCATTCTGTTGTTCTGGACCCTCTCCCAGCCCTCCAGCTCCATCACAAACGTACCTCTTCCTCCAGTCAGACTCCTCAACCCCTTCAAATAGCCCACACACTCCGTCAACGGCATCCTGGCGAGCACCATCCTCTTCCCATTATCACCCCTAGTTCCTCTTGCCTCCATTGCGTTTGCCCGCCCACTTGTTCCATATCCGTAATCCGTATCACCGGTGATCGGAATCCACACATCCTCCAGATCGAGCTTCACCTCCATCTCCGCAACCGTCCGGTACGGGAAGTACCTCAACATCCCAGCGGCTCTATACATTTCCCTCTCGTCTTCGATGAATCTGTCATGTTCAATCTTACGGTGCCTCTCCTTCTGCCTATCCTCAGACAAGAGGACATCGGGATGGGGGTTGCTCGCGTTCAGGGCGAGAATGGTTCCTCCCCGAGCACCTTGGATATCCTGGGTGACCTTACCAAGAGAGGCTTCGTCGCAAGAGACAACGACGCGCATGACGGGTTCAACGATGACTGAGGGGACACATTCAAGGCACTGTGTTACTGCGACACGGGCCGCAGAGGAGATTGCGGCGGCAGACAAGGGACCGGTGTCGGGCGTTGATGGCAACAACTGAAGAAGGACTCCAAGGTCGTGAAGAGGGAGGTGGTACGTGGGGCCACGGGAAAGAGCAGCTGTAGCGCCGGAGAGCATGGCAGCACGGATTTGAGCGATCGAAGATGTTGGGTCGGTGTTTGATGATGAAGCTAAAGGAGTAGTTTCACCCGGGAGAGTGAGGGAAACGTAGTTGTTGTCGACCATACGAATGTTGGGAGTCCGAGGAACATGTCTACGATCACCGTTGTTGAGGAGGTTGATAACGGCTTTGACAGTGGCTGATGTGCCATCAGGCATGTAGGTTGTATGGGAGATTGTTGGCGACGCCTCCATAAGGGATTCACGGAAGGCAATGAGGATGCGGCCCATATCTGCCTTTGCCTTGAGATCCTTCGTGAGACGGTCAGTGGCGATTTCGAGGTGCAGTTCGCCCATTCCCGAAAGAAGCGTTTGACCGGAGTCCGGGTCAGTGCTGACGTTGAGAGATGGATCTTCTCGAAGCAGAATGGCAAGTGCTTCGTCGAGTTGTTTTTGTGCTGAAAGGGAGTGTGCCTCAAGGGCGGTGAAGAAGACCGGCGGAGGGATATCAATGGGTTTTAACCGAAGGGTCTTGTAGTCAATTGGAACAACTTGCTTCACTTTGATGCCAGGCTCTGCCGCCTTCTTTACTTTTGGAACCGGGGTCTTGACTTTGGGGACTACACGGAGAGCTGCTTTTTCGGCAGCACGAGCCGCGGGAGAGTCGTCGATGAGAGTATCTCCGGTCCGGGTTTCCTTCAAGCCGAGAATGACGCCAATATGGCCAGTGGGAATTGACGGAATGTCCACCGCCTCGTTGGCGTACATTTGAAGCAGTCGGTTAGCCCGCTCCTTGACCTGGAGAGATGTATTCCACAGAGTCGCCGAGTTGTTGAGAGTTCCACTGTAGACGCGGACATACACCATTGGCCCACGCTTCGGATCGTTAACCACCTTAAAGGCCAGAGCGCAGAGGCGGTTGGCATCTTCGAAGGTCATAAGAGCGCGAACCTGTCCGCTAAGGCCGTGAGAAACTGGAGTCGGCGGGCGTTCAGAAGGACAAGGGAGATAATCGACAACAGCGTCCATAAGAGGTTGTACACCGACATTGCGGAAGGAAGCTCCGCAAAGAACAGGGATAACTTCACCAGTGCCGGAGAGGGTAGCTGCACGCAGTGCTCGTTTGATGCTAGCAGAAGGGATTTTCTCGTGGTCGCCGAGTTTAAGATACTCCTCAACAAGCGCGTCATCGTGGGAAGAGAGAAGCTCAACCAGCGCATTCCGAGCGTCGACTGCTTCGTCCAGTAACTTGGGATGATGCTTCCCCAACCACTGGTAGTCAAGGAGCTGTATCTTGGAACCATCACCACCGGACTGGTAAAGGTACACTTTCCGTTCAATGATATCCACAACACCTCGAAGCAAGTCCTCTCCCTTGTCGTCTGTTTCATACACAGGAAGTTGCACAACAGCTGGCCATCCATTCAGTTTCATGGCAATTTCTCTGACAGTGGCACCAAATCGAGCACCCATTCGGTCCAGCTTGTTGACGAAAATGATCCTCGGGATGAAATGCTTGCCAGCTTGTTTCCACACCTTTTCCGTCTGCGCCTCAACACCAGCAACACCGTCGAGGATGGTTACGGCTCCATCCAACACGCGGATAGACCGCTCAACCTCAAATGTAAAATCGGCGTGACCAGGGGTATCAATCAAGTTTATGGTATGGGTCGGCTGATGAGGTGGTTTCCATTGGAAGGTAATTGCTGCAGATGTAATTGTGATGCCGCGTTGGCGTTCGGCGGGAAGGTAGTCCATGACTGTACTGCCATCGTCGACATCTCCAATACGCCGGGTGAACCCAGAGTAGTAGAGCATGCGCTCTGTAGTTGTTGTTTTTCCCTAGAAATTTAGTTAGTAAAATAGTAAAAAGACTAAGAAATAAACTTACGGCATCAATATGGGCTATGATTCCTATGTTGCGGGTATGGGCGAGCTCGACTGCCGTGGCAGGGGCGGCAGCATAGTGGCGGATTGAGGCAGGGAGACGGGAAAGAGGGAGGACGGAAGGCCGGAGGTGTTTATTCGGCCGTGGTGAGCGTTGTAGCAGATTCCGCCAGTTGACGGTGCCGGGGGTGCGCATGGCGGGGGAGCTGTGGTTGAGGACCCGGGGGAGCGACGACCACAAAACTTGAAAACAACGTCCTACGCCAACCACAACATGTAAAATATATGTAATCTGAGCATTACCTTGGCTCTCAGACTTATTAAGGAGGTTAATTGACATGTTTCTCTACCTGCCGGTGTATTATTGAGCGGTACTTTCTTCAAGATCTAATGAAGGAGTGATAATCAGTGACGGCCAAGAAAGACAAGACAGAGACAGGTTTCTGATGACTTAAGGAGTACAATCCTTCTCAACCTTATCAGCTTAGAATAGCCACTTAATTTTAGAGAGAAACTTAGGGAATCCTCATTGTAGAGGTCTACTGAAGTGTGAATATACGTGAATACACCGAGCTCTCATCAGCTTCTTGGCTTTCCATAAAAGCTTACATTTGATGTTATATCCATCAGAGAATAATTCGTTTTATAGGAAACAGATGACAGCTACATTCCAAATAGCATAGCTCGTCGTGAAAGCTGGATTCTGGAGTCTGAATTCTGAACGAAGACGAGTGATTGTGAGTGATCAAAGTCATCTGATACATCTCGACACTTCCCACGTATCATAACGCATTGGCAAACGCTTCAAATGAATAATGCGCAACGATCAAATAGTTTGAGGAGCAAATAGACGCTGCCTGCTTCCTTGTGTTAACGAGTGTGGTGTGGCTTGGCATTCTAGATTCAGCCTCTTCATGAATCATTCCTGACAACCCTCAACCTCAACCATCACACAACGCTCACCACCGATACCAACACCCGCCACACGCACTCCACCCATCTTCCTACCACTCGAGCACCCCGTTTCCCCTACATCGCACACCCAACATGCCTAAGAATAAGGGAAAAGTACGTTGGACCTTCAGAGCTCAGAGCGCGCTAGCATATTGCTACCCCGCCCCCGCCACCAACGACAACGGGACAGCCAGCTAACAACTCTGCTTGCTATAGGGAGGCAAGAACAGGCGCCGTGGAAAGAACGAGAACGACAACGAGAAGCGAGAACTCACCTTCAAGGAGGATGGACAAGGTTCGTGACCGCCCATCCGTTGGCTGGAACGGATGGCCCGCGCCCACAACGAGCGCGCCACCAGCAACAAGTCGAGCGATGTGATGCTGATTTGCGCAACAGAATACGCACAAGTCGTGAAGATGCTTGGTAACGGACGTCTAGAGGCCATGTGCTTCGATGGCGAGAAGCGGTTGGCACACATTCGCGGTAAACTACGGAAGAAGGTATGCATTGTCCACCACTGATTCTATGCGGAATGCATCGCTGACCATAATCGAAAAGGTGTGGATCAACCAAGGAGATATTATTCTTCTCTCTCTGCGCGACTACCAGGACGAGAAAGGTGATGTTATCTTGAAATACACCGCCGACGAGGCCCGTAACTTGAAGGCCTATGGCGAGCTCCCAGAGAACGCCAAGATCAACGAGACAGACACTTACGGTAAGATCCTGGATGGCTTGAAGCTATGACGAAGCAACAGAGAACTGATTTTCACTAGGACACGAGGGTGCGGACGAGTGCAACTTCGAGTTCGACGTCGAGGCCGGCGAGATTGATATCGATGCTGTTTGAGCATCGTCCATTCCTTTCAAAACTTTCAGGGGTTGGCGTTGGGATGTTGTATGGTCTGTTGGGGTGCATCATGGTGGAGGCGCTGAGGAGGCCAGGGGATGCGGCTGGCCGTGGAGTGGTGATAGAATGAGCATGGGCCTGGAGGAAGGGGGCTGGGTTACGGATATCACGAATGCTGCATGAAGCGGAAAAGATTGCTTGCGATGAGATGATGAAGTGGGATTTTTACATCTTTCCTGCTGCGGCACGACAAAAGTTTCATCGGTTTGCTTTTTTGGTGCTGGTTTTCTTCTTCGACAAGGCACATGTAGCTCGGGATTTGTTTTCTGGGTCTGGCTTACTGTAGAGTGGGAGAGCATATGTATCCTAATGACCATGACTTTGAGATTACCATTTAGTCCTTGTTACTCTAGCCGTGAGGGCAGAATCGTCATGAGCTAATGAACATGGTCTATGATATACAATCATTTAAATTTTCGCTCACTCCAGAATCATACATCAGTGATGGCCAAGCAACTCCACATTGTCGACCCTAGGTTGGCAAAGTTCAACAATCAGACGTGCGTATTTGTAGAATGAACCTTTTGTTCGGATCTCCGCAAACAATGGCACAAGCACACTCAGACCTATCTGGGGCCACTACTCCCAAGCACGAAGAAACTTCTATACCCACAAATACACCACAACTCCTAGCCCAAGCAGGCTCACTAAGCGTATCTAGCACCCACCATATCCCTATGCAATGATTGTTTGAATCGACTCAAATACACATTCGCCATCCCTAAACCTTCTCCATAGCAAACACAATAACATCACTCATCGTCCTCATCCTCATCCTCATCATCGTCTTCATCCTCATCATCCTCCTCTTCACTACTCTCCTCCTCGGCCTCTCTAAGCCACTTCACAAACGCGGCCACGGGAGCCCTCACCTTCATCCCCTTCTCCGCCTCCTCTCCCTTCTCCTTCTCCGCAATCTCCCACCACTTAAACACGGACTCTTCCTCGACCAAATCGCGATTCCACAGAGTCTGCGCAAACGCCAACAACAAGCTCCCACCCTTCTCCCTATTCCTACACTCCGATTCCGCGGCGACCAAGTAATCGACCTGATCAACCTTCTCGTGGATTCCACGCTTGATGATGTCGGCATAAAGTCCGATTGTTTTTTCCGCCGCCGCATTGACGGGTTGCTTCGCGCCCGATGTGTCCGTGACGTTTCCTTTGGCGGATTTTGACGCCGTGCCGGTCGCAACGGCCTCGATTCTTGTGAGGAGAGCGGACACCACGGCGCGGCGGACTTGGCTCCAGGCTGTGTTGGCCGACATGCGGAGTCCGTTGAGTTCGAGGGATACGACATCGGAGGCTGTTTCTGCATCGAAAGCGGAGATGAGGGATGCCGTGCACTCTTTGTGCCAGGACTCGTCGGGGTCTTCGGTGGAGAGGGATGAGTCTGGGCGCGTGGTTTTGGAGGCTTTTCTTCGGCGGCGGCGTTCAGCGGAGGAGACGGAGGATGCGTCTGAGTCATCGTCTGAGTCGTCAGAGAAGGGGAGGGTGGACATGGAGGAGTTGGAGTGGGCGTAGAAGGCAGGAGTTGGAAGAGCGGAGAAAGTACGGGAGTCGATGGCGGTAGTAGCTTCATCCGTGTCCGAGACATCGGAATCGTGCGAATACTCGCTTCCAGAGAGGGGCTCGTCAAGAGGGTTGTGTTTTTCAAGGGCCGGTGTGGTGGCAGTTGACGCTGGGGAGAGGCGTTTCTTGTAGCTGGTGATTTTACGACCATGGTCGAGTACTGTCTTAGGCGGTATTTTAACATGATAAGAAACGATGCACCCAGTGGCAATAGTGCAGCCCTCGCCAATGTGGACATTAGATGCAATAATACTGTGTTGAATCTTGGTCCCATTGGATATGGTTGTGTCAGACCAAATGATAGCACGATCAAGGACAACATCATCGCCTATTACAACATTATCGCCGATAATGGAGTTTGTGATCCGAGTATTGTCACCGACTGTGACAGACCTTCCAAGAACGGTGTTGCGGCCGATGATGGCGGTCCTAGAGAGTGACAGGCCGTCTTCCTTGTAGATGTTCCGGCGCTCATAGGTGTATCGATGTCCTTCACACAAGTTGCTGTCCGGGACGAATGGGTAACTCCATCGTGCTACCACGTCCCGGGATACAGCTTCGTATGTCTGCAGAGATTGAACTCGCGCAGCATAGTGGCTGGACGTGATGATGTGCGTGTGGATGGTTTTGCCATACAACTCAGTGTCGGTCAGAATACCGTGAACGAAGTGCCGGCGGATATCTGCGTAGTCAAAGTTCTCGGTAAAGAGCGCAGGAACATCGACGGAACAGATATCAACGTGACAGTCGATGAGGTCTGTCCGCACCCGCAACTGAGGGTGGCTCTTCAAGACCTCCGCCGGAACCATAATCGCGCTGTCTCCATGAGGCCTAATCTCATCGTAATGGACACAGCGATTATTGGATTCGTCAATGACGAAGACTCCGGACTCCGACTTTGGTCTGTTCGGGCGGTCAGTACATCCAAACAAGGCCCAACACATAGGTCTTACTTTGTCCGATGTTCTCTTCCAGCTTCCGTCAAGACCATGGTCATGATGGCGCCACTATTCTGTTGCCTCCGCTTCCTATGCTCGGCAAGAATATTCTCCAAAGGTAGGTTGCTCACGAAGTCGCCATTAACGAGTAAAAAGTCTGTTCGAATCATCTCCTTTGCATCCAACTCTCGCATGGCATCTCCCACTGACATGCTCGATAACGACATGACAATGCGACACATTTTGAACGGCGATCCAGGCTTGTTCCATTTCGAACTCCGGATGTACTCTTCGACTTTCTGGGCGTGTGCTGAGACGAAGATGAAGACGTCCTCAATTCCAGCCTGGGAAAGAAACTCAAGGGTATATTCGAGGAGAGGAACGTTGGCTAGTGGGAGGAGGCACTGGTAAAGTCAGAGTACGAACGGCGATAATGGGAAGGTGTCTGGCTGACTCGCGGGGTCTCGAGCGTGAGCGGGCGGAAGCGGGTTTGGTAAGAGTCTGTTAAAACCTGGGGAACTGTGAGTCAGATGTTCCTAGACCTCAGGTTGGGGAAGGGACTTACAACTGCCTGGAGAATGTTCTTGTCATGGTTCTCCTCCGACTTCTTCTTCTGGGCGGCAGCCGCAGCCTTCTTCTTTGAGCTCATAGCAGTCGATATGTGTCTGCCGTGGTAACCAGTGTGTACGTGGAACAGGAGTGTATCGACAGCGTCAAGCGGAGGCGGTGGATATGTGTTTGGCCCTGTCAGACACGTTGAGCGTTGGGACGTGTAGCTGTTTGGTGCTCGTCTGTGGAATGGTGGGGCAGAGTCATACAGAGTGGGATGGACAGCACGTGCCCTCTCACCATCCGTCACCCATGCACCGAGCATGATGAGCATCGCATTGGGGGAAAACACTTGGGGTTTCCCGTGAAACGTTTCCAGTAGCAAGCCCAGGCAAAGATCAGATACATTTGAAGAGGCTCCTTTTGTTGTGTTTATCAACTCCACATTGTGTAGATACTCCACCCGTAATTCTTTCCTGATTAGTACTCCCTTCACCCAGGATTCCACTTTGGCCTTGATTACCATTTCCTTCAACCAATACAGTGTTTGATCATGTAACAGAAATGACGCCTATCTAATACATAAACCATCCACCAAACGCCATTCCTTATTTATAGAAATAATACAAGAAATAACAAGAAAATTAACAGATAGAGTACAAGAGTACAAAACACTCCTACACGCATTCACCAACACCCACATAATATACTGTACAAGGGTCCTCCGCCAGAAAGAAAGTATCAACAAACCCCGCCATCTTATCAATATAAGCTCCCCCTCTACATCGATTCGCCGCCATCAGGTTTCTCCAGATGGGTTCTGATTGACTTCGGAAATCTGTGTTCGCCCTCTGTATACTTTCTCGGTTCCCACTCCTTGCCGGTCTTCGGCTTGAACGCTACCGAAATCGGCGGTGACTTCCTTTCCGATTTCGAGGGCACATTTTCCGGCGCATCAACAGCAGACTCAATCCTCTCTTCATCCGCCGCGACACCTTCCTTAGTCTCCTCCGATTGCACCGTCTCTTCTCCGGCAGCTTCTCCCTCCATTACCTTCTCATTCTTCATTTCCTCGCTCATCTGGTATTGCTCAAAGTTCTTTTTCTTCTTGTCCATCGCCCACCGTCTCCGCCTCTCCATCCATCTCCAATCCTTCCACTCACTCATCCCCTTTCCTTCCCGGATACCCGATTCCATTAGGCCCTGGACCATGGTACTCACCGGGCCCTCCAATGCGTCCCTTGCACTCTTTCTGTGTACTCTCAGCCAATGTCCCAGCTTCTCAACAGCAGCTTTCACCTCCTGTTCCCCGCCACGTCTTGCGTAATTCAAATACACCACCACCCTTTTATCCGGGATGAACCCTCCCTCGATCAAGCGTCCACAAACCCATTGGGCCCCGCGGATATCCTTCATGATGGCATAGGCGCGGAGCAGCACAGTCAAGGCGTTCAAATCCCATGGTATGCGTTTTCCCCAGGGCGATTTGGAGACATCGTTCATGATATGGATGGCGGCGAGGGGTTGGGCGAAGGTGCAGTATTTCGACGCTGCGTGGACGGCGGCATCATGCGATATTGGGAGGAGGTAGTGATCTTTGAACTTGTAGGTAGCAAGGATGATGGGTAGAGGCGGGCTGCTGGTGGCGATCGCTGTATCAATATGGGTGTGGAAGTGGCGTTCGAGAGCGTAGGCGATTTGGAAAGGGATTGGACGGACATCGCGTTGTTCGATGGTGGGTGAGGTTGAATGGTCAGAGGGTATGGTACCGGATTCGGGGTCGGATTCGGGGGTGGGCGGACCAGGAAGGGCAATGAAGGCTTTAATGACCGCGTCGAGGAGCTCTCCCGGCAGAGGTCCCTTGGCCGATGGAAGGTTTTCTCGGAAGATGGAAAGGGCTTGTAGAGGATACTCTTCCCGTATTGCAGCCTCCATTCCTTGCACGATAGGATCCCACTGTAATGCTGTGTCGTGATCATACGTAGGCTTCAATTGCCGGAGCGATTTGTTGTAGTCCCACATTTTGTGAAGTTTTGGAGGGATCAAGCTTGGATGAACGTCGTAGATGCTCCGCATAAGGTGTGCAAGGGCCGGTCGGTGTTCAATGTGTTTGTTACGAAGCATTTCGAAGATGATGCGGACCGTCATTGAGTTTGGAGGATGGCCATTGCCTTTCATCTTTTGTACAACCTCCAACGCTTGCTCGTATTTGGTCTCGTCAATATAACGTTGCAGAAGAAGGTTGTAAGTGGATGTCGCCACTTGCGCTCCTTCATTGGCCATGACTTCAATGAAATTCTCGGTCTGTTCCGCATCGTGGTCCCTGGAAAAGTTTCGCAGCAGAATGTTCGTCTTCTCAAAGGGGATAGGGTATCCCCTCATCTTCATAGTCTCTACCGTAGTGCCGACGCTGTCCCAATCTTTGGCCACGGCTTGCGCCGACAAAAACGCCGAATACGTCGCCGCCGATGGGGGGTATCCATTTGAAGTCAATTCACTCAAAAACTTGTCCCCCAACTCCGGATTACCCGCCATCAATGCTTCTTCCAACAAAACATTGATCACCTCCGGCGACGGCTTCCCATCCCTCTTCTCCGCCATCTCCTTTAAAGCTTCATAGGCTGCCAACATATCCCCTAATGACGTACCCGCTTTCCTCAAGCCCTTGAGATAGATGACCAAGCATTTTGGACTCGGGGGCAGCGAGCTCTGCTCTAGCCTCGCGATCATTTCCCAAGCCATTTCATATTGTTCCTGCCCCATCAACGCCATCATACACAATTCATAAGTGTACTCGTCCGGTGTCGTCTTCCTTGCATGCCATTGAAACACATTCAACACCCGGTCCCAGCGATGCCCACGACTATACGCATCAAGGCACTTGTTGAGGAGATTTACATCCATTGGAACACCCAGCGGAGATCTCGTAGCCAGGATATGGAAGATGGCTGGAATCTCCATGTGTCTCCCCGCCTTTTGGAGCGCTCTCATAAGATCCCGCGCAATCTGATGGAACACAAACTCCTTCCTCTCGCCGGGAATCGTGTCGGACGGCTGATACATAAGATCTTCCCAGTTCGCCCGTACGTCATCGATTCGGCCGGCTTCCAGCATTGAACGGGCTTTTTCGACTTCTCGGCTGAAGGGTTGATCCCAGTCTATTGTTGCAGGATTGGGGAAGTCTGTGACGGAGACCCAATCAATGAACTTGTCGGTGTATTCTGCATCGCGCTGGGCTTCGGAACGGATGAGAGATGGTGAGGAGGAGCGACGGGAGAATATTGGGCATGGACACCGGCGGGAGAAGTTGGGTCGTTGGAGGCATCGGACTTTGGTGGCCGGTTCGAGAATGGGGACGGTGGTGATGTGACGGAGGAAGCGGAGGGTGCGGAGGGATGGCGCTACAAGCGCGCGATGGGGCGGTATCATCGTCCTTTATCTGAGGGCCGTGGGAGCATCGAGGTGAGCCGGGCTGGGGAGTCCGCGGATGGAAGCGTTGGAAGAGTCGGAGTCGGAGTGGCGGGGCAAGGGACAGTGGGCTTCGCCAAAGAATTTCCTTTGGCGAACTTTCCGATGGAGCCGCAGATGCACAGGGCAATGACGCCAGCAATGTATAGCCCCCAGAAAATGTGTAAAATGAGGGTTTGGTGGAGTTTGGAATGATAATATGGACCCAATTGAACCAGTCATGTTCCCGATATGGACGCGTTATGAGTGGTGGACGCGGTGTCCAGTGATAGCGAGTGATTATCTATGACATGAGAGGATACAAGTGATTGGAAATGGACTGAATTCCAAACATGGAAATGATTAACAAAAGACTCTGTGGCTTTTTGTCTGTTTTTTTTGTGTAGGGGTGTTGGGCTGGAATTCTATTTAGTCCTTACTCTCAACATGCGCTTATACTGACGCAGCATAATCTGATAAAAGGTTTATACCAACTGTCACAGAATCGAGAGCGGCATTAAGTGCGCATCAGTTCCCCCATTCCATGTCCATGGGGCTTTTCCCTTTCTTTAGCACTATACCAGAATCCACATCTGGGTGGCTGGCCATCCACAAAGGGTATTGCAGTGTTTGCCTGCTACGTCCCGTCAAACAACCACACCACCTTCACTACACCACTCTCAACTCCCTCATTATCACTCAACCGAATGCTCGACTGGCTGACCAGAATGTCTTCACACATTCCGCCTCATCTCCGGAACCGACCGCCTCCAGAACCTGCGCGAGAGCTGTCGGAGAGCGACCTGCGAGCACTGGAAGCAAAGAAAGATGAACTGCAGCGCGAGATTGAGGTTTGTGTCATTCTCGGCTATCATGGCATCTTCTGAGTGCTCGTACGAGCTGACGAAGGCGTGAGAATTGGACTGACGTGGTTTACACGTTTGAAGGAATCCTACAAGAGCACGAAGGAGAACGAGGAGCGCATGCTTGTGGAGCACGACACAACCCGACGCCAAATCGCTGACTTGATACTGAAGCGCGAGAAGCTAGAGGAGGGCATGGAGGTATTCTTTCTTGTCTATTGTGCTGGGGTGCACTGTGTTTTCTAGAAAAAGAGCTGACAGCCCGATCACAGAAACAGCGAGATCAGGCCAAAAAGGATCGCGAGACACTGCACCGGCGAATAGTGCAAATCGACACGGTAATTCACAAGCTCAAGCAAAACCTTCATGAGGGCCCGAAGGTGCGAATGCTGATTCGCACTGCGACTCTCAGGATATTGGATCGTCCCAAGCCAACTCGAAGAGTCTTGATACGTCTCAGGAGACCAGTACAACGAAAGCTACAACTCAGCCTTCGAACACATCTCCATTAGCCCATTCCGCCGGATCTCACCAAACCTCCATATTTTCCTCCTCATCTTCATCCAAGACGGTGACAGTCCCCAATCCAGGTAACCCAAGCGCCGACACCACTCCCCAAACCCCAAGCGTCAATTCTGCATCCGTGAGTCCTTCCACCGCAGTACTCGAAACCACCGCCAACAGGGGCCCCAATCTCTCTGTCAGCTACATCCCTACTGCCACCGCTATCCCTCGGGCAACGGCTCAAGAAATCGCGACCCGCAATCCTTCCTTTCCAAACCACGACTGCCCTCGTTTCAAGACTGTATCATGCAACTGTGAGCCCGAGTCGACCTGTCGCACGAGCTGTCCATGCGCGAGGACCTCTGAGCCGTGCGGAAAGGAGTGCCATCCCCCGGATTTCGAGAGTAGGTCCTGGTCTCATGCGTGTATTCGGCGGAAGACAAATGGGATAGGGTTTAAGAAATGGATGCAGGGAGAGCGATATATGATTGGACGGTGAGAGAGAAATTGTCACGGGTTATGATAGATATGATCTGAAATACTAGACGGTTGAAGTTCTAAAAGTTAGTGAAACTTGAAAAGTCATTGCAGATTCTGTAAAAGTTGTTCGTTGATTTGAGTATGGGAATAATGCACATGGAATAGCACTCGACGAGAGGAGACTAGGAGCCAATGAATAAATAGTAGTTAGAGGCAAGCTATGAGTTCCCTGCGTATATATACGTTCAAGTATTGTATCCCCAAATACCTGGCATGATGCGCCGACGGGTGCAGCTCTGTCCTTTCCCCTCTTTTCCACCGTCTCAGCGTCTAGGTATAGTTTCTAACCACTGCTATATAGCTATATTATCTCATGTGTCTTCAATCTCCGGTACCGTATTCTTTCAGCTGTTACCCCATGCTGTTGGCGTCGTGTGTAGTGGAATATGTATGCTAGGACTGTTATAGAATGGGACAAGGAAACTGAATAATATGCTCAAGTTCAATATTCTGCTTGCACTTGAGTCGTTCATATAATGTTGACACACGTCGAGTTTTATATCTTGCCATTGAACGGTTCTAAATTTGGTCACAAGCAAACAAATCAAAATTATTCAACGACCTTATAAACTCTCTCTTCATCACATGTCCCAATCCCATCCCCCAGTCCCCCCATCCCCTTCCCCAAACCTACCTCACAACAGCCCCCCACCCCCCCACCACCAACCCCACCCCAACCGCCCCCCACCCCAACCTCTCCCACCCCCTATCCCTCTCTTTCCCATACCGTCCTCCCATCACCTTTTCCACCGCCACCACTTCCCTCCCCAACAACACACCCGCCATACCTTCCAACAAGCTCCGTTTCAAGATACGCCAGAAGTGGAGGGCTACAAGTTCGGTTGTTTCGGTTGCTGTATTTTCCGTGTCCATGGCTGATGTATTGAGATTTTCGACTGTGGCAGGGTCTGTCATCGTTGGTGTCGGTGTTGGTGTTGGGTCTGAGGAACCCGGGTTGAAAAGGGTGCTCGGAGAAGGAGGTTTAGGCCATGGGGAGGAGTAGATGCTGGGGGTTTTGAGGGCGAGGTTGCGGAGTGTGAAGATGTAGTAGAAGAGGAGGAGGAGAAGGAGGGTTGTGAGGAGGCGGTGTTGTTGTGGGAGTGTGAGGGTGCGGAGAGAGTTGGGGGAGTGTTGGGTCATGGCTGTGGTGATCGGGAGGGTGTGGGAGAAGAAGTGAGTGGGGTGGAGGGGATGGTTTATGGAGGTGGTCGGTGCGTTGGGGTGATGGAGAGATCGGAGGGGAGTTGGGGAGTGTAGATGTGTATTGGAAGTAAGAGGATTGTGGGGATAAAGCAAAGATACGGGGGAATTAATGATGTAGATTCTTTGTTCCTGTTTTGTACAATAGATACTTTTTGTGATTTCCTAATCCACCTGAACAAAGAAATCACTCTCATCAAGCTCCACCCCGACGATTCAACGCCCCTTGCGCCATCTCCATCGCTGCACCAAAGAGGATACTCGTCAGCGGTGTATTCCTCGGCGGTTTATCCAGCGCAAGCAAAGCAAACGGTGTCCACGGAATACAGCGCCGCTCATACGACTGCCCATACCCTGGCGTGCTCTCATCTACCACCAAAACCATCGACCGGGTTATGGTTTTGCTTGGGTCCGTTTGCGGAAAGTGAGTATACGTGATGTTTCCAATCCTTTTCCCAGTGAAGGGATATGGGAAGGGATTCACAGCGTCAATTGGTGGAATCCATAGCTGTAATAATTGTCAGTGTCGTTCAACTCGAGGGCTCAAAACTCCATACCTCAACATCCACAAAGCAATTCCCGGCGGCACAATACTCGGGGCCCTCTCCAATCCCGATTCCATTTCCAACAGCCTTCAATCCCGGTACAGCATTGGAATACTTCAAAACATAACCACCGTTTCTTTCCAACCATCCCACAAACTCCAATCCCTGCTCCCGCGGATCCCCGCCGCTCCGCGCTTTGGTTATCCATAGCTTCCCGCCTAGGCTGACGCCATCCATTGCACTTGCGTCCGGGATCTTCACTCCCAGTGTCCATGATACTACCGCTTTATGTTGCACTCCTCCGGCGCCAGAAACCTGAGCGCAGACATCGGCCTTCCAGACACGTTCCAGAGGTGCAGGAACATGAAGTTTAACAGCCAGGATTGGTGCAGCGATGATAGATACGAAGAGACAGACTGCAATGCTTGGGGCGGAATAGAGAAGAAACGTTGAGCGGCGAGCAGTGGGAAGCGTGTCTTTTGTGTCCGCAAAAAGTGCTTCACGCCGGTGTTGACTCGTTGTGAAGGGAATGATGGAGACGATGAGGAAGATGAGGAAGAAGCCGGAGAAGCCTATGACTGGGCCGTGGTAGGATCTGCCGGATGTTTTGGGTTTAGTAGATGGTGATGCGGAATCGATGGGCCCGGGTGCATTGTTGGGAGGGCTGTAGATCCATTTTGCTGGTGGTTTGGGTGGAGAGAGGGAGTAGGAGTTGATGTAGTCAGAACTGTATGGATATCCGGAGCGGATGGAGCGGGAGTAGATGAAAGTTGGCACCAGGAGAAGAATAAACAGCACAAGACCGATAATGACTGAGAGACGATTCAACACGCGGACTACTGTCGATGAGGAACTTGGGCGATACGTCGTCATCTCGACAGATCCGCTATGGTTGTTGGCTCTGGAATTATGATCGAATTTCCGCTCTGAAAGATGGAGCCAGGAAGATGAGGGCTGACATTCACCATTTTGCTGGATGAGAAGGCCCTTCCATCATTTGAAGAGAAATCCATCCATCTTGACACTGAAGAGAAAAGGCCCGCTCGTCTTGGTGTTGAAGACTTCCATGTTCTTTCAACTCCCATCAGCCACCGCAAGCCTCTTCTCCCGGAGCAACCCAGATCGGTGGGAAGGGTTAGGCACATGTACCTTGATAGCAGTATGAGTCAAAGAAAGGGATGAAAGGAGGATGAACAACAAAGGCTCAAAGCCGATGATGAAGCCGCTGTCCAACTCTGACCACACATACCAACGGCTTTGAACGCGACACTCCAAACACCATTGTTAAAACTCACGAGACCATTCTCCTCATCTCAGTGCTCTTGTCAGTGCCGACAACAGCCCATTCTAACCGTTGGCAACATGTATCAGACCAACCCACAGAACGCAAAAGAACCTTGCAGGAACTCATCATTCGCCATATGGCCAACAGAACCTATCACGACTCCTTGTAGAAAGCGATGGAACAATCCATTCAATCCTATCCTCTCCAACCTCGCCTCTCTTCTCCCCAAAGGGTCACACACCACCGCACACCGCACCGGGTGACACACCATGACGCCGCATCCGCCTCTTGCACATCCCGCGCCGCCCCAAGCCCTACCCTACTATTCTCGCCGTGTCCCTCTTATTGGCCCATTGTGACCGCATCGCCAAGCCGTATCGCGCGATAAAACCCGCCGTCCGCCGCCGTGTCCTCCGGACCTCTCTTCTCTTCTTTTTTCTCCAGTCTGAGTGCAAGGGCGAAACGAGTAGCAGTGAGGATCCTGTCCGAGCTCTTGTTTTTGCTGGTTGAAAACTATAACCTTGACCGCTCCTACTGGACTTCGGTCCGGTAGGGAATTTTTGGAAAAAAGCCCACCTCGATGAGTGTTCTCTCCATGTTTCGTTGGATGCTGCTAGGCCTTTGTGCGTGGCGCCGAAGAAACTTGTTGAATTGTGTTCTGCTGCACCCTTGGTTGTCTGGCGCGTCTATAGATGCGTTAATTCATGCGTCGGAGTTATGGAAGGTTGGCCATTGATGGCTGCTGCCTCGTGATGCCTCATCGACTCTGTGACAATGTTCCATGGCAAGTTCATGTTGCAACGCCCACACAGCATGAACGCTGCCCAATAAAAGTTATGACTCTTCCAATGACTTGCACAATATCTCACGTAACACGAGTGCTATTCAATGACAATAAAAGTCATGACACGACCAAACTTTCAAATACTTCAATGATGCGTAATAATTCCACTACTAATCTTTAAAACATCCCACAGAATGCCCACATAGCCACCCTTATGTCATCTGTATTTCCACAAAACAAAAATCCCTGTAATCGCGCGCTGTCTCTTCAAACAAAGAAAAAAAATGAACAAGAAAAAAACCCACAGTAATCCGGTAACGTTAGAAAAAAAAATAACGAATCCAATAACAGACAGAGAACGGATTACACCGCAACACCCATCTCCCATTTCCTACAGCCCACTATAATACCCACACTCTTGAATCGCCACAATCCCATCTACTCCTGTCCAAAACCCATGGTTTCTTCGACGGCCATAGAAAGCTTGCTGTTTAGTGTATCAAACGACTTGTACGGCGGTAGATCGAGACGATTGAAACTGTAAACAGGTCAGCCACCATCCCAAACACGACCCAGGACAAGGACATACCAAGTGTGACTCTTCGGCAACTGATTAATCTCACCCGCCTTCTCAATAGTAAATCTCCTCGGTCCGTCACTTCCTTGCAAGTCCTTGAAACCATTGACCGGGATTCTACTTGTTCCCGTGGTAAACTGCAGCAGTCTCGACTTCTGTTCCGCATCCCACGATCGCACACATTTCCAGAAATTCACAATCACCTCGTCCGTCTCCGTGTATCCGCGGTAATCGGTGTGTTTCTTCCAGTCATCAACATCGATATCGGCGATACCACCAATGAGGAGTTCGAGCTCTCGTTCGTCGAAGACGGTAATAAGGTCTGCGGGAATGAGGTCATGGAATCCAGCAATGAAGTTTCTAAATTGTTCTTCGACACGTTTTTCAATGCGCCATTTCGTTATGAGTCTTTTAGTAGGTTAGTATTTGTGTTTTTAATAAATATCGGGAAGGGAACATACTCCACATATTCGTGCTTGTTCTCGTTCGTCACCTCAATATCATTTCCACCGGGCTTGAGCTCAATGGTAACAGTTTCGCCAAAGCGATTATCTTCCGTCGTAAACGTCAAATCCAGGACATCTGTGATATCATTCTCGCTATTGGTCTGTCAGTACTCACTCCTAACTCAACACGGGTTTCATAAACTCACAGCATCCATGTCAAATTCCTGTGGAAGTCTGCATCAACACCTTCCATATCACCCAAAACAACCTTCTTCCTCAAGATCATCTTGTAGAACGCTCCGATGAAAAAGGCGTCCAAGAAGCGGCGGTGGAAGATAGCCAACCCGACAACTCTCCCAATGAACTTGAAGTAGTTGAGATGCTCTGGGTTAATACCGGAGTGGGGATTGATCTGGAGGGTATAGTTGTCATGCGCTGAGTACTCGAAAAGGCAGTAGAACGGGTTAAACATTTCGTGCGACAACAAGAAGAAGAACTCCCTAGGAAACAGTTAGCACACTTAATAAATTTCAATATAATCCAAGATACCCACCGAGAAAGACCACCATAATCCAACCCATCTTCACCATCGAACTTGATCATCAACCTCTTCTTGAGGTCCGTTGGGGTCTGTCGCATAATCTCCCCGTACGAATCCTCGAAAATGTGACTTCTCCGGACCTTGATGTGACATTGACCATTCGAAATACGCAGCGCCGGTTGCGACCTGAAGTAGATGAGTTTCCTTCGGAAATCACGCTTATACTGTGGAACGTTCTGGTCCAATGATGAAGGTAGTCGGGGATCGTCCCATGTTGTCGTCTTAGTGTTATGATCCACAAAGTATACACGGGCGGTATTTGTTAACCTCATTTCCCATCCACTAGGAAGAGGTCCCAGTTGTGATACTGGTTGCTGTTGAATGGTCTGTTGCCCTTGGTTTGCGCCATACATCCTAATGTACTGCTGTCTACGAGGATCAACCCAAGTAGTCGTACGGGTATTGTGGTCAACAAAGTAGGTACGGCCATCAGCCGTGGTTCGTTGCTCCCACCCAGGCGGCAACTCTCCAGTGCCAGCAGTCGTGGCACCAGTGGCCAGCATAGACGCCGCATGCGAAGAAACAGGCTGCTGGGCAGGTGCGCTCGGTTGCTCCGGTTGCGGGGTTGGCGAATTAGCACCTGTCCGATCATCTGCAACAAGAAGTGAACGATTCTGATGTCGTTGTCGTTCAGCGTCAGTGTTGTGTTGGACAGCAGCGCGTTGGTCGCTTTCAGTAAGATTGTTGGATGGCCGCGTCCATGTAGTCGTGCGGGTATTGTGATCCACATAGTATGTTCTCATTAGGTTATCTTGTCGCCTTTCCCATCCTGGCGGTAGTCTCCCGTGAACGTCCTCGAAAGAATTCATGTTGCCACCTGTCCTCCCAGCAGTAGCGGGAGTGCTATGATTTGTATTCGCCGTCAAAGCTTGTGAAGTGGGCGGGTGAACTAGTGGTGTGTGCGCTGGAGGGGGATGCCCGGGCTGAGCGTGAGGCTGAGCAATCAGGTGTCCGTTAGGCTGCACCTGCTGAGTGGGAGTCACTATCGATGCTTGTGAGCCGACATTCTGCGATCCGGCATAAAACGAACTTCCAGGAGTAGAATCCTGAGGGGCCAAGGTTGGGCGATTTGGAGCTCTGATAGGTGTTTCCGTGTCCGTAGATAAGTTGACGATGAGCTTTCCGTGGACTTGCAAATTTTCATTTGACTTTTTGAGATCCCTAGTAAGCATCTCTGAAGCAACAAAACCAACATTAGCTCTTGACGTGATACATTCCGTTCGCTCCCAAAGATCGAGGACAAACCTTCGCTGCTCTGGGCCAAATCTAACACATCCCCAACCCTGAGATTGATAACACCAAGAAACCCCTGATCCTTCTTTTTGAACTTTTTCTGATCAAATATTTGGACCGCGATGATTGAATTCTCGCTGACAGTGCTGTAAAGATGTACACGAACATGGGTCAGCGTCTCTGAGTTAGGGATTAGAGCCGGACTCGAACCTACACATCGAAAGACTCGTTCCAGTAGGGGTTCAGGGTTCTTCGAATAACTGATGTCGTTTGCGTCTGCTCGCCATCGACCGTGATAACTGCAAATGGATCCGGGAATCCTAGACACAGTTGTTAGCAACCGGAAACTCTAAAGTGCCATCGAAGCTCATAAGAAGGTATGAACTTACTCAACAGATCCCTCTTTTGAAGCCCATCGGCAGCAATTACTACACCACATCAAGTCAGTTTCCGAACGCATGGCCACCTTTGCCCCTCATTCCACAAAACCACCTACCAGTAATTCTGATCTTTCTCGATCCACTGTATACCCCGCGTCAGCAACATAGTCCAATCCAATTGTATCCTCCACGCCCCAAACCCCCCACACCAAAGATAAGCTCTTTCACGGCTAACATACCCGGTATGATCGGCCATGGCGGGCGAGCTTCGGGATATCAAGCGACCTGAATCTGGGGGACGAGACGAAGCGCTATGTAGCAGCTACAGAGCGGGCGTTGATATGCGGGCGATAGGCTTGTGAGCAGTGGCGTTGACAAAAGATGCTCTGTCAGCTGGACGTGGAGGATAGCAACGGGCCACGCAGCAGCAGCAGCAGCAGGATCCAGGCGCGCGCGGACCAGCAGAAACGGCGTTTCAAGTTTTGCAGCCTTCTACTGCAGCTATCCTCGAGTTCGAGGCGGGTTTGAGGGTCGTGATGAGCGGAGGTGGAGGAACGGGGGACGGTGGTGCTGGCTGCGGGGGGCGTGGATGGAGGATGCTGGAGTCGGCGTGGCTGTGTTGGGTTCAGGCGGAGGGGCGCAGCCAAAAGTAGCAACAGGGGGAAGTTTCCGGTCGTGAGGACAGTGACCTTGGGTGAAAACGAGGGCCGGCGAGATGGGCTGCGGGCGTATTGTGTAGGGCGGAAGAAGAGTATAAGAGAAAGAAATTGGCTTGGGGCGGTGTGATTCGTGGGGAGTGGTGATGGGGGTTGAGTGGGGGAGTGAGTGAGTGGGCAGAAGGTGACGGAGGAGCGAGCATCAACTGGCAGTGAGCCAGGCGGGGGGTCTGCTTCTTCTGCCTGAGTGCCCCGTCATGCTCACGCACTCGCCACAGCCCAACTTCCAACCGCCCTCCACAGATCCAAAAACACAGCGCTGACAGAGCGCATGGCTCTAGACTCTATGGGTTCAGGTATTGCCAGGCATGCTGAAGGAAGTGAGACTGCCACTGGGTCTGAGTGCTTCGTCATGTGGACGCACTCGCAGATCTGAGTACAGAGTAGGTACTCTACCTGCTGGAGCTTGCCCGGGTAAGCTTGTTGGAGGCCCGTGAGAGGACGTGACGGTGTGACACGGCCCAATCATCGCCTTGGTCCCGGAACAGTACCAACGGCCCGTATGTCCTCATCTTACAGAACAAAAGAGTGGCGATGAGGCCGATGGAGATCTGAGCTGCCTAGGGAGCAACCAAGCACCTTTATGTCGCTGTCTCTCCGATATGTCTCTGCAGTTCTCACGAATGACAATCGCCAGCTCCCAAGTGTCAGACGCACGCGCGGGAACTATGGGTCCAGCCATGCTACCACATCCCTGCACGCCGAACCAGCATGATGAACTCCATTCAAACCAACTTTCCTAACATCTAATACCAGAACAGTATTGAACGACAATGATTTATACACTTCCCATAGTTCCGTCATGTCTCGCTCCATCGTCCCGCCCAGGGTTCAGTTTTCGTACAGAACATCCCAGCCGATGGTGAAAAAGAAAAAAAAAAACCCACATATCCCAAACACAATCTCATTGTTGTATCAACCAGTAATCACTTCAAATTAGTACGGAGAGTATCCTCTTCCCCGTCCCCGGTAGCCTCCACGATAGCCAGCACGAGGAGCGTATCCGCCACCGCCGCCACCACGATACGGAGGGTATCCATAACCCCCACGACCGCCACGACCCCGGTATCCGCCTCGCCCACGAGTCATGCCTGGAAGATTGGTACGTTTGGGAACAACCTACAAATCCCATCAGAATTGGTAAGTTCAGAGTGGTGTGGAATTCTCAAGTGACAACAAACCTTCAACGACCGGCCGCGGAAGATGCTCTCGTTGAGAACTAATGCCTGGGCGACCAAACTCGGCTCGGCGAACTCTACATAGGCATATCTGTTTTATCCCGTTAGCCTCTATCAACGTTTATGAAGAGAATACACTGAAATTACTTACCCCTTCGGATGGCCGGTGAACTTGTCCAGCAAAATCGTAACACGATTGATGCTTCCACAGCTCTGGAAATGCGCCTGAATCTCTTCCGGACTCGCGCCGTAATCGACATTACCCACGAAAATGCTTCGGGCATCGACATCCTCCTTGTCCTCTCTGAGATCCTCGGCACTCTTGTCGACCTCCGCTTGCATTTCCCTCAGCTTCGCAGCCTCGGCCTCCATTTCTGCAACGCGTCTTTTCATGGCTGCAATATCCTCCTATAAAGAACGCGCGGGGTGTGAATCAGCCTCCTCTTCATTTTTCTTTTTACTCAAGATCATCATGTTTTTCAACACCCATAGTCACATGAATATTTTTCCGTCTTGCCGCGTCTGTCAGAGAGAAGAAGCCCACCGCGAGCGCGTGCGGAGGAGAGAGAGGCTGGGGCACGGCTTCAAGGATAGCTTGCGTGTGCAGCAGTCGTCGGTGGTGGCAAGTCCAACATCGCGAGGAAGACTGCGCAAGACAATGCAACCGAGTGGCGGGCACGCATTGAGAATTCCAATGGCTTCTCCAATGACACCGTCTCCTTTTTCTCTCTCCAAAATGGGGACGACAGCGGGGCGGGCGCGAGAAGCCCGCGAGAGGCAGCAAAGGAACTGTTCAGGCGTCGCGTACCTCATACTCTTCCTCCTCCTCTTGCGGTGTGGCAACAGATTCTTCATGGTGCTGCTGTTGCTCTTCCTCCGGCTTGGGTTCGTTCCGAATTTCGGCGTCGGGAGCAGACATGATGGGTCGGTGGTGGATGGAGTACTGAAGAACTTGGGCGCGCTTGTCTGTCCACCATGTCAGCCTAGGTTAAGACCAAAGCGGGCCACCGCATTTGCTGGAATCGAGAGAGGATGGAGGTAAGGACATACCAGGCAATCAACGAACAGAGAAGCAGGTGATTTGATAGAGAGTGAAGGTGAGAAGTGTCGTGAGGTGGGGATGGCGGTGGGTTGAAGTCGTTGGAGTTGTCCAGCAAGATGATGTTTCGGACGTCTAGCAGTTGAGCTAGTTGCACATGGACCTGCAAACGGCTTTTCTTGTCTTGCCAAGCCTTGCGCCTGGATGTGGAAGCTCCACCTTAAAGCCTGAAATATCAGCGACCACCTTGTACTTTCATTCATTCATTCGTTCGTTCATATTCAAGATAAAGAATTTGATGCTCTTATTCAACATTGCCCTCACAATATTTCGAGCTCTGTTTTGCAAGCACTCAGACGGGAAGGGGCACATTCAATAAACCAAAGCTCCCAAGAACCCTGTTAATCACAAGACGACCACAACACCATTACAATGAAATATTCCTCTTTCAATCCTTATACACGCACCCTCCAAAATTCACTTCTCCTTCATCTATTGGCGCCTACTTCGACTTATCGACAGTCCCCGATTCTTGCGCTGAAGTAACGCTAGTTGACTTTGTTGGTTCTCCCTCCTTCATCAACCCATCCTTCTCGTCATCACTGTCTCCGAGAGAGAAAGGATCGCGGTCAAGAGGAGCTGGCTCCACGCTCTGCAGTGGCTTCCACTTGCTTCCTACGCCTGCATTCGCCGGAGATTGTCCCCGGGCGGGAGACGCAGGCTTCCTGTAGAGGTCGTCGTCATCATTGATAGTGGTCGTACGGTCATCAAATGAGACTTTGCGGGCGGAGGTGGCGGTCGGCTGGAAAAGGTTTGGATTGGCCTTAGGACGCCGGTTTTGCGGGCCTATTCAAGATCATCAGAACACAAAAAACGGATTACTTGGATATGCAAACTTACCATCAGTAGTATTGTCCTTCATAGCGAGATGTGTAAAGTCGTCCGAAAGAACAGCGGGGTCCGCATCGTAAGCAGCGGCATGCCTATTATCCATGGACCTCCGTCCCTGCGTATCGTACGACCTACGGCTCCCAGCTCGGGCATATTGGCTGCTAGGGCGCTGGGACGTTGGAGGGGTGTTTTCAGGCGACTCCCCATCAAGCTTTTTCTTGAACTCGGTGAGCCAGCTGTTCACTTTTGATTGAGTCTCCAAAAACCCCTTCTTGATGTTGTCCTTAATCACCGGAAGATCATCTAAACCCACATTTTAGCACGGTCCGCCAAAATACATAATACCGGATGTCTCACCATCAAAGAACGAGTGGTCCCGGTCATCATCTCGGTAGTACTCTTCATCACTATCATTGTTGCCTCTCCGATCATGATGGCGTCTTGCCGGAAGTGGCGGCACCGGTTCCTCATAATAGCCTCCAGCTCCACCATGCTCCTGCCTCCGCGGCCGCGCAGCTGCCTGAGCTCTATTGTATTCTTGCTGAAGTCTCAAAGCAAGTTCTGCGTCTGCATCCAACTGTGTCTGTGGCGTAGTCGTGGCATAAGGGCGCGGGGATCGTGACTGGGCCCGAGGAGGTTGCGGAGGGGGCATTTCTTCTTCCACCGCGTTAGGGTCAGACATGGCTATTGTTCCTATTAGCAGCCGTTTCTTGCTCCCAAAGTCTTGCAGAACCATACTCAGAAGGGCATTGAATGCTGGCTCCACCCGGCCTCCAGAGGCAATAAGGACAGCGCGAATGACGGAAGCCTCAATATTCGGAAAGGCTTCTTGTAGGGTGGCGCGAGCGGCAGAGTTCGGGGTGAGAGGGCGATTCGGCGCATCTGTGGCAGAAAGCGATGTTGTAGTTGGGGCCGGGGAAGTGACTGTAGACTCTGGAAGTGGCACCTGGGCCGCGTCGATGGTCGGGGGAGCTGCGGGGGAGCTTGAGCTGCCTGTGGGAGCAGGAGGGGTGTTGACGAGCTATACTGGTGTTAGAACTGAATGCGATGAGGAAGGAGAGATGGTGAGTGGTACCTCAGGGTCGGCGACAGGTTTCTCGGATGCCATTTTGGAGGAGCTTGTGGTGTTGGTGATGAGGTTGAGGGTGGAGGAGCTACGACGAGGGGCAACTAGGTGACGACCAAGGTTACACGAATCATGTGGCGGATCAGGGCGTTCATCGGGAGATGCTATTTAGTTATGTGTATGATGTCAGTCAAATACAAGTTTGATAATGCAATATGATCAAGAAAAATGTGACCCAGGAGGTATTCTACATCATGAACTACCGTAAACCATTGTCGAAGAACCTGGACTCGTTGTCATCACTCGGAGTCGTCGAGAAAACAATGGGCATCAAGATGAATTTCTCTGACATCAAGAATCGCATGGCCAAGAATCATCATGTCTGTTTTTGTGATATGAGAGACGAGTGCGAGAGTTTAGGGAGATAATCTTGTGCGATGAAATTAGTGTTCAATATATCGAGTGATATCAAAGTCTATCATATCGACTTGGACAATGGCTGAGAGGAAGTCAGAGTAGGAATATTCCAATGGAATACGCCCTTCACCGAAATACAGCCACTTCTACCCGTCAAGTTCCCAAGCGAAATGGTATTTTAACCAATCTAAAATTCTAACGATATAAGAAAAAATCCCATACCCAAAACGCCAACACCACAATTCATCAAAGCCCAAGTGATGACTTCCCCCAAACCAATACCAAAAACTTAACCCATAAAATATAAATCAATGCAATGCCTCAACCCATCACACAAACGCCGCCAACCTCAATCTCGACTTCAACTTCCCCAAAAACCCACTCTTCTGTTGCGCAGCCCGTACCGGCATCACATCCAACGGCATAAACGTCTTACCCTCCATCACCAATGAGTTCGCCGTACCTGGGGGCGACGGCGTCACCGTTGTCCCAGACCCGAAACTCCTACGTGCTGAATCTTGCTGGACATCGTTCCGCATGATGGAGGTTTGGAAATCCATATCAGGCTGCCCGAGGTTCCATGTTTTCACCGGATCACCAACGCGGATAGTTGCTGGGGTGGTGTGGGCCAATTTAGGCGTGTGTGTTGCGTGTTGTCCGAAGATTATACGGCCGTTGATGCGGCGGGTATCGTGGAGTGTGAGGTAAGGTGCTTCGTTCTTTTCGGCGGTGTCTTGGTCGATACAGATCATTTGGCAGCGGCGACACGCTCCGAGAAGCTGTAGTGGGAGAGTTAGTTTCACTTGAAGAGGAACTCATGGTGCGAAAAACATACCTCGAAAACCTCAGCCCCGATCTGAATATGACTCCAATTATCCTCAGCATATGGCATATCCGTGCCATCCGCCGCCGAACCAATGACGATATTGGCTCTGAAGACATCCGGGCTGACTTTCTTCCCGCCTCTGAGTTCAATACCATCATTCACGCGATCAACGCTCGCACGGTTGATAATCAGAATCGGACTCTCGTTACTCAGGAGAATATTAGGGCCATTCTGCTGTGCCTGATTACGACTATCGGACTTGAAATTGCGGTTTGTAAGTGACGCCGGGAATCGCGCAAGTGTGCAATTAACGCCGATAGCTGCTGTGAAGAAGTTCATGATTTCGGGAGTGTCGTATCGTAGAATGTTGACGGCATCACCGCAGACTCTGGAAGAAGAGCACTTGAGGGCGGCCATTGACGAGGGGTTGGAATCCAGTGGGATGCGAAGTACTCCGAGGTGAGGAGAATTATGGCATGAGATTAGAAGCATGCCGTTTTTCAGATCGAGTTGAGGGCAGATAAACACCATTTTCTTAAACCTGATATAGGTTAGTAGGCAGCTCTAACTTCAGCGGGGAATTCTTACTGTTTTTGGCTCATTGCCCTGCCGGTGCCCAGGTGTACTAGACACCATTCTCTATCCCAAACCAATCCATGAGGCCGCACCTCCCAGTCAACTCCTGCAGGTACTTGGAAGCCGCTGCAAGATTTTATCGGGTCTAAAAGCGTCAATTTATGTCTTCCACACCTCCAGGCTGTGATGCACTTACAGACTGTCAAACTTTCGATCCGCCGCTCTCCATCCCCAACGCTATATGCCCGAGATACCATTTGAGGAGGTCTCACATCCACAAACGACTCCTCCAAAAACCTCAAGAACGCAACCACATCATCCTCCGAACTCATAGCACCAAACGATATCCGAATGGCGCCAGTAGGTTTCCCATTCATCACATCATTCTCATCCGAGCACTTATGTCCCGCCGCAAAATTCTTCTTCATCTCTTCCGCCGAAAGCCCGACTTGAAGCTGAATACTCCCCGAGTTACACATCCCGCCAACACGGACATGAAACCCCCTTACGGACAGCAGCCTTTCCACCTCGTTGTAGCCTATCCATGATCCATCTGAACGCTGCATGTTGAATGACACAATGGGTCCTTGAGTTTCCGACGACTTGTACGAGTTGTGTTGCCCATATATCGTGCAGAGCTTCCTTCCATTATCGTGAGTGAGCCGATCCATCACTTTATATGCGCGCTGGGCCAGAGAAAACGCATGTCGGGATACATTCGCCTGGGAACCGTAAAGTCGTGCATGGGAGTCCAACATGTGGTCCAAAGCGATGATGGAATGGAAAGCGATGGTGCCGTCTTCGAGATAGGCGTGGGGGGCATATGTTTTTCGGGCAAATAATTCGGCTTCAGTGGAAAGAAGAAAGTCGACGGTGCCTCCTCCAAAGTATCGACGGTTGTTGAATATGCCGCAGGAATCCTTTCGTACGATCAATGCTCCGAGATCTGGGAATCCGAAAATCTTGTAAAAGCTGAATACTGTAAAATCCGGCGCTGTCGAAGGATCACTCAGGTCTAAACATCCAGTTGTTGCAAGCGCAGCGGCATCCAGAAGTGAATAGCAGTTTGCTTTTGCTCTCCTGATCCGTCCCGCCCAATGTAATGGAAGCCGGCGACCAGAAAAGTTCGACTGTCCAGGCCAGGCAAACAAGCTCGCAGTCATTCTATCATCATTCAACCAGGATTCCACCTCTTCATCCGATTCCAGACAACTGCTGCATCCTGACGCCTCTCGAACGCCCACCAAGCTGGTATGAGCTTCAAAATGATAGAAATAGTCGAAACCGCCCTTGAGTGACGACATCCCATCCGCTACAAGCTTAATACCAGCAGTAGCATTGGCGGTAAACACAACATCAAAGTGTTCAGGGTCGGCGTTGAAAAAGCGGAGGACTCGTAGGCGAACGTCATCAACTCGAGAGGTAGAAAGTTGAGAGCTAGGGGACGGAGAATGTGGATTGCCATAGAGATGAGATGTAAGGTCTTTTGCAAATGCTTCAATGGCGGATTTGGGGTACAAGGTCGTAGAGGCGTGGTCCAGATATATGGCGTCTACTACATAATTAGCAGTTGTTCCACAGGCCATAGGTTCCGCTAAAGAGCTTACCTGAGAGCTGTGGATACTCTGTCCGACGGATTGTCTGAACGTCCACGTTGTAGCCCCCCGTGTCCATGGTGGTTTAATGTCTTGTGGTGAATACTCGGGGATGTAGGTAGGCAGTTGGGATGTCTTTCAAGTGATGGGCGGGTAGACCAGATGGCTGGTGGCAATAGACAATGACGGTACACAGAGGGGGTTCAAAGGCATTATATAAGGCTGATTGACAGATTCAGCGATGTCATATCTAGCTGAAAGCCGTATCAGGAATTACGGGGGAGTTCTCTGCAAGCGAGACAACGGAGCTTGATGGGGTCGACGAGTGGTTCCGGGGGCTTGGGGATGTGTCGGGACAAGTGCCCGCGGAATGGGGCAGCTATCTCATCACTGCACGTGCACGGTATAGTCCGCTCGGACGCCGCCGTTGATCTTTGAGACTTACAATGCGCTCATCAAGTACATGGTGGATACCATTATTGTTTGTCAATCGCAGTGCAGCATGGGCCTGAAACTGCCCTGAGATACATTTACACCAGGTACTGTATTTCACGTTACACATAGTCTGACAACAATATCTGACAACAATACACTAAGCCACGACTGACAATTGCGCGCAAGGAGCAGCTGAGCTTACCACACTTCAGATGAGATAGCTTACGCTTATTGTGGCATGAACTGTTTGACTCTCTTCAGTTGCGCGTTTATTCGCATTGGGTAATATTTCTCTCTTGGGCAAAATATCTGGTTGGGTTTGAGTTCAAATTGGTCACAATGGTAAGGCTTCTTTGTCCGAAGCCAACGCCAAACTTCTCAATGCATCATGTCACCGCATATCAATACATACATGTAACGACGGTGCAACATCCGTAAGGGCAGGGATGGGTGGTTGCGGGGGGCGAAGGGCCTGGAAATTTCATAACTGTGTATTTGTAGGAAAGGCATATTGTCCTTGTTGATATTGCTAGACGCGGCCAATGTCCATTGGAACACCGTCCCAGTTTTGTTACCGAACCACACCCACTCAAAACCGTTGGCCGGGCACGTGTCGTTAGAAATACGGTCTGTAAAGGGTTCTAACGTCGTCAGGGGGAGTTGGAGATGTCGAGCATTGAGCACTCTGATCTCCAGAGACGGCGGGGTTCATCGCAAAAAGCGAGACCCCTACATACCCGATGAAACCCTTTGACGCCCCATGTCTTTCAACCCCGAGCCACAATCAACCAACAATAACAATCGCCATGATGCATTATAACCATCAAAGAAATCCAGACAATACGCCCAACTCCCACAACGCCACATTGCAAATACCCATAACACTAGCATCACCTCACACCATCAAACCCCGGCCACCTTCTCCAGCAACCCATCATCTATTCTGCCCAGCACGTCTTCCACCGCTGTCCGAGCTTTCCACACCCAATCTGGTACACCCCCCAGGATATTAGCGTTTCCGTGCATCGTCTGGAGATGTCCTTCAAATTGCTCAACCAGCGCGCGTATGTGGCGATCGTTTTCGGGCTTGTACGCCGCGGCCGAAGCCTCGTATTGGTCATAGTCCGTGGAAAGCTTGATATCTGGGGGTGGCGAAGCATCTGTGTTCATTCGCAACGAACGCGGCATCTAAACATAACAGTTTCATCAGTAACATTATTTAATCTTGATAGAGAAAACAATGACATACCAGCCGTGATTTCTCCGCCCTGATCTGTTCCTGTGCTTTCGCATTCTTCCGTAACTCCGCCAAATGCGCTTCATCCTGTCGAAGCAGCTCCTTCTCCTTCTCGAGCTCCTTCTCCAATTCTGCGATTTCACGAAGCGTTGGTTCCAGTGCTGTTTCCGCCGCCACGTTCTTACCCATCAAGAAGTCTCGACTCAGTCTTGCATCCTTTCCTATAGGCGGGACCGGAATCTTCTCCAACTTCTTCCGCAGACTACCACCGACCAGTCAGCAACCAGTCAAAGCAACCTCCGAATCACCTCCTCCTGACTCGGGACCCATCAACTCACACAGCCGTCAACCTCTGCGTCACCGCCTGCGCCTGCGTCTTCGTCCTCTCACTCGGAAACGACAGCAACACGCCCCTCTCCGCAAGCTTCACCGTCGCCATCACATCCTCTTGACACGCCGGCGAGAGAGTCATCCATTTATCTGACACCACATGACGAGGGACCGAGCGAATGCGGGCTTTGAGGCGGTTTGGGCGGTAGGGTTTTGCAGCGGCTTCGTTATTCTCGTCGTCATCGTCGTCATCGCTGTTGTGAGCTGAGACGGGAGGAGTGGGACGTTTGGATTTTGGTGGGGGTTTTTGGATGCCGGAGGTGGACTTGGAGGGGCGTTTTGGGGGGGCGGCGGAAGGTCGGGCTTTTGAGGTGGGTTTGGTGGGACGTGTAGGGGCCTGGGGTGAAGATATGGTGAGTCGGAGCTTTGAAATTTTTTTGCAGGAGAATGTAGTATACCATGTTTGACGTTGAGGAGATGGTGAGAGGTGGGACTTTGGAGCGGCACCTTGCGCGCTGAGGATTTGGAGCTATGCGCTAGGTTGACGCGACAGACGGCGCGACAGGTTGCCATGACCACCGTAGCACAAGATTGCACTCTGATCACCACCCATGATTATGAGAAAATGTGTATTCATTCAGAACCACCGAAAAGACAACGCAAGCCACCTAATTATAGTTAAAGTACAACCTGGGGTATCCATATTACAATAAATCGCCCCAGCGGTATCTCCCATAAAATTCACACCCACCTAACCCTCCGTCACCAAAACCTTCTTCAGCACCTTCAACTCCTTATCCCACCCTTCCACCTTCTTCTGCATCTCCTTTACCTTACCCGTCAAATAATCCACTCTCTGATTCATCCCCTTACCCAAAGGCACAATCTTCTCCAACTCATCTTCCCACTTCTCAATCTTCTTCTCCGCATCCTTCACCAACACCTTCCTGGTTTCCATCTCCATCTTTGCCTTCAAAATCCTATCCTCCGTCAACCGCCTAAACGCTTCTCTGTAAACCGGCTTCCCGGGCTTCACCAATCTCGGAAGTCCCTTCTCAACTTCCACCGAAATTAACTCTGCGGATTCCAGCGATTGGAGGATATCATCGCCTTCCTGGGGGGAGGCAAAGAGATCATTGAGAATGGTAGAGTTGTAGCCGATATCACGCTGCGCAAGGAGCGAGATGAGAAGCCATGCTTGAGGCGGCGACCATTTCCTCGTTTGTGACGGGGTGAGATGGAGTTTCAAGATCTCGGTAGCAGAAGTGTTGATGATCTCCGTAACGGCCTGTTCAGGGGTTTCACCAAGCTTGATTCTGCGAGAGAGGAATTCAAGGTCTGTGAGACGTCCTCCAAGAGCCTTGATGGCTTGTGCAAGGCCGGACATGAATTTTTGGTCCTTCTCGGGTTCTTTCAGGGCAGAAAGGTTCTTGTTCTTTTCCTGGTGCCCGGTGTCCTGATCTCCTGCAATATGGGCGAGGACATATTTCTGTGCGGAATCGGGAGTGGCGTCGCCGAGGAAGATAGTGCGGAAGACACGATCAGGGAGTGATTTGGAGAGGGACTTGGAGAAGGTGATGTCGTTGGTGAGGAAGATTACATGGGCGACATTGGACGAGACAAGAAGTGCGGCCCAGTCGGCGAGACGGGAATATATTATACTATCGCTGGAGATATGGAGGAAGTTGTCAATAACGACAACAGGGCGGCGTTCCGGATGCGCTGCGAGGTACTCGTCGTCGGCAAGGGCCTCATCCTTCGGATTATCCTTTTTCTCAGCCAAAGCGATATTTTTCAACGCCGTGCCGGTGTTTTGGAGGATCTTGTTGAATTGATTTTCCAAGGTTTGCGAGAAGCCGGCGGAGGTACCGATGGCACCTTGGGCAGCGAGGTCAACCAAGGACGAAATGCTATTGATCCAGCTGAATACTGGGCGGTAACCGACTTGCGCAGCGGCTGCAGCAATTGTTGCAGTGTCTCCGTGAGCTTCGTGAATCGGCTCACAATCAACAATGAGAACGTTTTTCCGATCGTTGAGAACACTGTCAATAACGAGCTCACGCTTCCCACAACCTCTCGGACCTTGAACGACGATGAAGGTTTCCTCAGATTCCGCAAGCCATCCGGTGAGTTGATTGATGCTATCTTTCCGCTCATCCCATAGAGCAGATATGTCAACACCATCGTTGGCTGACTTGTGCTCAAACCGGCCGATGGTATTACTCTTGACCCAGCCCCAGTATTTTGAGCTCTTCAAATCCAGAGCTTTCGTAACCTTTGCTTCGATAAACCATGTCCGGATAGGGTCGAACACAGAAACTGTGATAGTTGCCAGAATCGCAGCAAGGATCGGCAGCACAATTCTCGGATGTTTAATGAACCACTCCTTGATCCATCGCGTCTTTACCACTCGGTCGTATAGGATTCTCAACGTAACGCCACCTTCTTTCCCAGCAATAGCCTGAATTTCAGGAACCGTGAATCCATGCAAACAGTTTCTCGCAGCTGTCGCAGCGCGCATCCGCAGAAACGTTATAATTGCGCTCTTCGGGAGCTCCTTACTTCCAGACGGGGATACAACAATGTCGGCGATCTTTCCATATGGCCGAAACAAAGCATACAGAGCTTCCTGGCTCAACTCCGTGGTGCCATGTTCATTCGGCACAAATTCAATCTTCAACCTCGCGCTTGGAAAGCGATACAAATCCTCCAACCATGGCTTTCCCTGCACGAGATAGCTGCGTACCCGGGTGAGCGGAGAAAACCATGGCTTGAAAGTTCGATCCTGGAGATATTTCTGCACATGTTTCTCAACCTCCTTGGGATTCGATGACTTGAATTTGACGAAAGCTCCACCGTCTTTGAGGCGCGGAACAATGGATGTGATTTCAAAGCGCGAACTGTCGCCCTGAAGATCCGGAGGAATACACTGGTCCTTTATCCGGGACTCAAGAGAGGAGGGGTCCATTCGCATCATAAGGTATCGGGCATCCCATACCGCCGTTTTGAGAGGAAACACATCTGGGGATATTGGTCACTTCGGGTCCCAAAGCTGATCCTGGGTGGATTTTCATACTGTCGAAATATAACAACGACTCTCCTGGAACCACGTCTATGAAGCCAGCTTTGTACTGTTTGATTGTTGCTGCGGAGCGTTCAAATTGGGTGGCCGGCGGAGAATAGCGGGAGAGGTGAATCGGTCGGAGGAGCGGGGAGTAGAGGGCGCGAGGGACGAGGAGCTGCCTTGACGAATGCCGCTGAGAAGACATGAGGCGACTCATGGCTCCTTGTGGCAGAGGAGGAGAGGCGAGGCGATGGAGGGATGGTGTTGAGTGTTGATTGCGGAGGAGAAGCTGGCTGAGCAACCTGGAAGAGCAATTTCACGTGACTTCCCCACGTTGTGACATCAGCGGCTCTTCAAGCACATTGGAAGCTTCCTTGGCCAACGCGCTAAACTAAACGACACCTCGCGCTTGTCTGAACGTGTTCCAAAGCTCCTCCCTCGACATTTCTTCCACACACCACCTCACAACATATCCCCAATCCATCATGCCCCCACGGCCGAAACGCCCTTCAACTCTTTCCGGCTCTTCCAGCATCGATGCAGCTGTCCGATCCGGAGCCGGTCTCCCTACCCATAAACGTCCCAAATTCGACGCGCGAAACCCCCACAAGCTCGCCCCCGATGCTCCCAGCGACGACGAGGTGCCTGATCTCTTCCTCGAGGTTGATGAGGGTGCAATTGGGAAGCGAAAGGTCCACCGGAATGCTGTTGAGCTCGAAGGCTACGAGACAGACTCCTCGGAAGAAGGGTTCGACGCCACCCACAAGCAATGGGCGAAGGAGGGTGAAAAGGGAAAAGTGAAAAAGGATGCGGATGCAATGGCGGATGATGACGACGACATGTTTGGAGGAGAGGATGTGGACGACGATGCCGCCGATAATAATGACACTGGGAAGACGGGGGAGGATGCAGAGTACCGGAAGGCAAAGACGGTGAAGTTCATGAATATCGACGAAATTGAAGGCCAGGACATGTCCTCAAAACGAGAGTTTGCAGACATTATCGACGAGGATAAAGGACGAGGCGATGAGTCATCAACAGACGACGAAGACGATCCCGAGAAACGCGCAAAGACGGATGACGCGCTTGACCCCGAAGTTGGTGCTGGTGGGAAGAAGAAGCACGCGCCAAAGATTGATGCCTTCAACATGCAAGCGGAGATGGAGGAAGGCCGGTTCGACAGCGCTGGTAACTTCATCCGGAAAGCCACGGACGCCGATGCAGTCCATGACAGGTGGCTGGAAGGGGTTTCAAGAAAAGATATGAAGCGGGCAAAAGAGGCAATGGAGCAGCGCGAAGCAGACGCAAGGGAAAAAATGAAGGCGGACGACGCGATCATGACAAGCGATGTGTTGTCAACGTTGATCCTGTGTTTGGAGCGAGGGGAATCGGTGCTCGAGGCTTTGGCACGTCTTGGCGGTGGAAACAAGAAGAAGCAATCAACAGCGAATAAAAACAAGAACCGGTGGAGGGAAAAGAGGAAGGCTGCTGCTGAGGCAAAGGCCAATGACAGCATGGAGATTGAAAAGGTGGCCGAGTCTAAGAAGGGCAAGGAGTCAGAGGATCCAGAGGAAGCACGGAGAAAGGAAGCAGTTGAGAGGATTACCGGGGCTGCGGATGTGCTGTTGACGAGAGGGCAACTCGAGATCTACGATGAAACCAAGGAGAGCCTGATGCGTCAATTCAAGCGGGAGACGGGAGAAGATTGGGTTGAGCCCAAAAAACAACTGGATGATGAGCCGGCATCTGATATTCCACAGCCTGATAAACAATGGGAATATCGCTGGACAGATGGAAGAGATGACGGGGCGGTCTATGGACCATATGGAACGGCGGAAATGAGCAGTTGGAATGCGCATGGCTTTTTTGGAGAGGGTGTAGAATTTCGAGAGAAAGATATTGGAGAATGGTCAAAGGTACCAGGATTCATGTAGAATAATGTGTCCACGATATCCGAAGGGAACAAAACCTTTTGGCCCGTCTGATCCGATTCCTCTGATCCTGTGCGCTCTTCGCAACCCTCTGGCTGCAGCATTTGTCATATCTCTTTTAATTTCCCCAGCCTTCTCGGTCATTCCTCGCTTCGATCTCCACCAGCCCCTCTCAATTGAGCCTCGTCCTCCAAACTACGTTACACCGTCATCCTTCAACGATCCATCCAGCGCCCCAACTGGTTCGCCATCCTGCCGGCCACCAAAAAATCACACACGTGAACGTATAACCTAATACGCGTACTGCGCATGTGGCTATCCGTAACGCATCTCTATGCTCTATCTCAGGGCCGGCAATATGCAGAGCACCTATGACACGATGTGTGATATGATCGAGATGAGGCTTCGATGGGATTCGTTGAGATGGAGGGCGATGAGGTGTATGGGTGGTTAGGGTTTGGGATGTGGCCAGTGGGAGCTCATGTTGTGGATGAGGTGGGTGGAAATCTAATTTCTTTTTTTGGCGAGATTCGAGTTAGTTATCCTAACTATCAAGGTGGAAAAGGTCTTTCAGGCTAGAGTTATGGTATGGCGCAATAGTAATGCCAGTCAAAACTTGGGGGTTGAATTGTGAACGAACCCGTCTGATATGGAAATAACGAACGTCAACAACCTCGGATTCGATGCATATAGGAACTCACAAACCTCTCTGAGTCGCCTACACCGGTCATAACTCTCTCTCTACATCCTCCATGTGGTACCCAGTTTGCAGCCTTACTTCCGAACCGCAGCCTGTTGTGACGTTATTTTCCTATTGTGGCTGCATATTCTGTCACCCTGGCGAGTATACGCATGGTGAATGACTAGCTTCCACCATCTTGACAATCATTCCACCACTGGCGCCCTCCATAAAGAACGCCTGATGAAGAGGAGCATGTCGTGGAACAATCTGCCCCTCCGGTCGTTCCGCTAACTGGGGATTTAGGCAGTTGTTATCAGAATCAGTGATGAAAATCGTCGAGTATGAGCCAACCTTCCTCGCATATCTACGGATTTCAAAGGCCACCCAGGCTGACGAGGAGGATCGAACAACTTATATAAACCCATCACAATCACCCGATATTCATCTCTCGCCTCAGACTTTATGAACCGCAAACCATTCAAGATCATCTCAAGCAAAATGATTGTTTCCCATCGCCCTCGTACTCCCAGCCCTACCTTCCTCGACCCTCTCTCCAACTCCTTCGACTCTCTCAATCTCTCCCCAACCTCCTCTTCCTACAACCCCCTCAACACCCCCACCCTCCCCTTCGCCTACGACCGTCGTCTTCACCACTGGGTCCGCATCTCCCCCTCTCACCAACCTCCTCCTCACCCCACCGGAAAACCAATCCAATTCTTCACTTGGAACCTCAACATCTCGACCCCCTACTCCCACGAGCGGGCCTACACCCTCCTCAACCACATCCGCAAAACCTGCGCTCACTCCACCCCGGCCATCATTAACCTCCAAGGAATCGATCTCAACGCACTCACCACTATACTCACCCACTCCTGGGTCCGCGAGTTCTTCCAACTCTCGGATATCGAGCCCGTTGACCGATGCTGTTACTTCACGCTCACCCTGGTGAGCCATTCGTTGCCGGTTACCAAAGTCCTCCGAGTCCCGTTTAAAAGATCCAACATGAACCGGGACGTGTTGGTGGTTGATATCAAGCTTGAACGCAACCCACGGGGGTATCCATCCTACACGTCCATCGACTCTATGATTCCCGGTGGAGTACTCAGGGTCGCGAATGTTCATCTTGAGTCGACGGTTGATGGGTTCCTCGAGCGGCCGTACCAGTTGCAAACGGTTGCGCGACTTTTATCACAGCCACATGTAGTCGCGGGGATTGTCGGGGGGGATTTAAATGCGTTATGTCGTGAGGATCATAGGCTGCCGGAGTTGAATGGGCTGCGGGATGCGTTTCACCGTGATGAGGGCCGTGCGGTTGTTGGCCCGCGGTATAAGGATATCGAGGAGGAGATGGGGTATACGTGGGGGTTGGAGAGGATGTCGAGGGTGCCGCCCATGCGGAGGGATAAGGTGTTGTATATTGGGGACGTGGGGTTTGCAAGGGATAGAACGGGGAGGATTGTGACGAGGGTGGGAGCGAGGTTGACGTGTGAGGTTGGGGGGAGAGGGTATGTGCCGGTTAGTGAGCATTGTGGGTTGATGACGCAGATTGTGGTGGGGGAGAGGAGGAAGAGGAGGAGAGAAGAGAGAATCTTGTATGTTTGAGGTGATGAGTCCAATAAGTTTGTTTATCCTTGTATTGTAATTTGCAGTCTTTCGAGCTGGGTAATCTGAAGACTTTAAACTGATCCTGACGTTCTTCGTGACACTATTGGGAAATAAATCTGAATAGGGAAGGTCCACGTGACCATACATACAACCCAACGGACATCGACTCCCCAATTCTCCTCACAGCAACCTGAAAGGCACTGTCCAAGCCCATAGGACTCATTCCTGTAACCACATGTATTACACAAGTCTAAACGCCAAGTAATGATTACAAACACTCCAACTGAAAGATCCCCAAAACCAATATCCATGATTTACATTCCTCCACCTGCAGAACTTTTATCATCTCACTTCATTTTTTCATTTTCCTCTTCTCCCTCTCCCACCTATTCCCTTCCGCACCCTCCTCCGTCTGCACCCTCGCAATAATCTTCCTCATCTTCTCGTGGTACTCCCTGGACTCCTGCTTGTCCTTCTTCATCTTCTCTCTGCTGATAAACTGTGCGTCCTTCCTCAGCTCCCTGACTGCGCCCTTCTTCTCGCGCTTGATCTCCGCCTTCAGTTTCTTGGCTTCTCTGCGGTCGGGGTCGGGGTCGCGCGAGCTTGGGTGACGTTCGGGGTTGTAAGATTCGTCGAAGGCCGGGTAGTTGGAGGGGATGGGGAGAGGACGGTGGTGGTGAAGTTGTAGTGGGGGTCGGTTTGAGAGATTGTTGGTGATGATGGTGGAGAGGGAGGTAAGAAGCGGAGTGGAGAGGGGTTTCAAGGGCTTGAGTAAGGAAATGGCGGGAGTGAAGAGTTCGGAGTGGGAGGGAAGGCCGGTCCAAAGATTGGAAAGGTGAGACAAAAGGGAGAGGAAGGTTGTTAAGAGAGTAATTGGGGGGATAGAGCCAGTAGATATTGAGGAAAATTTGAGCTTATCTATTGGTGTGGTCTTGGATTTCAATGCGGCTTTGAATTCAGCGCTTTTAATCCGAAGATTGTCCCGCGAATGGTAGGGAAAAGTGCCGGGGAGCTTGGCGAAGGGAGAGGGAGATAGGAGAGCTATCGCTTGGTATACGTAGTTGAGGGCCTCGGGGGAGAAGCGTTTGGAAAGTGACTGATACCTGATCGATAATGTGATAAGATATGCGCCAATTGCTAGATCACGGTGAGATGCTGGCGGAGTTTGTGATAGATGCTGGTGAATGACGATGAGAGCCGGGGTGACGACCTGGTGGAAGTGATCGGAGGTGGGGAAAATGGCGGAGATGGCGGTCAGGAGGACCAAGTCAGCGGGAGTAGGGTTGGAAATGCGGGTCGATTGGAGGATAACCACATGCTCCCGAATAAATTGGGACACTGGGATAGGGTAGGTTTTGGCCAAAGCATGAAGGTGACGAGTGAGGGTGTCAATGACTGGGAACGGAGGATTGGGGGTGTTGGCGAGGTGGAGGATGTGTGCGAGTAGAACGGTCGAGAAGTTCTGGCAAATAGGTTAGAGGGCATGGCAAGAATAGACAAGATACTTACAGCTAGCTTGACTTTGTTTTCTTCGGCGAGTTTGGGATGGTAGAGGACCCGAATGCGCTGGACGACTGTAGGAAGGTCATCGACGGGGATGCTCTTTGTGATTTCCAAAAACTCCTGATGGCTTTGAGGGCATGGGAAAGTGAAGGCCAGCTTATCGCCAGTGGTAGTGGTTGACTTTCCATCTTTAGTCCCTGGAAGCAGTTCTGCCAAGAAACCTTCTTCGTCGCTATCATCACCAGAAGCCGCAGACCCAGCAATGCTGCTCGCTTCAGAGTCATAGTCGTCCGACATGTCACCTTCGACTACTCCGGCCTCGTCGACATCTACATATCCGTCTTCCGAGACTTCATAGTCCCCGTCAACAAGCTCGTCAGGGTTCATATCGGCGTATTTAGGATTAATCGCAGGTCGAAGGCCTTCTCCAAGTCCCCAGACGGCATGGTCTCCCCGATAGTCCTCATCGTCAATAGAATCCGGATTGGCCTGATCATTATCATTTTCCTTGTCGCTGACATCTTCGCCGCGCATTCGCCGTTGCCGTTCATCCTCGAGTTTCTTCAGTCTCTCACTCTCCTCTGCAGCCTGCTCCTCCTCGGTCTTGGTCCGGTCGGAAGGCTTGGAGCGGGCATCAAACATCATCTCCCGAACAGCTTTGTCGTACTCGTCGTTTTTCCCAGCCTCGACCTCCTTCTCAAGTTCCTTGGCGGCTGATCCACGGACTCCAAGGGGTTCATTGTTGGTACCGGAGACATCTTCCTGCCCAGCAGGGCGTGTGGTAGAGGGTTGTTTCTGGCCAAGAAGAGCCCATAGGCTGCCCATTTCCGCATCAAGCTTCTCCCGCTCCTCCTCATCGTCCTCCTTTGCTTTTTGTCGCTCGTATTTGTGGAACTTGGATTTGGAAATAACCTCCTTCATTACTTCGGCCTTGCTCTTTTTCCGCTCTGGCTGTCCTTCCTCTTCCTCCTCATCCTCCTCCGTCTCAAGCAAGCGCTTGCGGAATTCCAGTGTAGGGCCATTTCCATCGTCCGAATCGTTATCCATGGCGTCGCCGCGGTCAAAGTCGTCTTTCAATCCACCAAGAGATTGCCCCAAGTGGGTCAGCTCGTCCTCGTCGTCAAGATTGAAGATGTCGCCGCCTCGCACGCGCTTTTGCTTCTCCTTTGCAAAACGTTCCAACATGCGCTCTTCCGGAGTCATCGTAGGATCGTTCTCTCCGAATCGGCGATCGATAATCCCGCCAGACTTGTTGCGGCGCTGCATCTCGACGAGAAGGGTTTTCTTGCGCTGTTCGGAGAGTAAAATCAGTCGCCATACTCTTTGTCGTACACAAGGCACTCACATTGTCTTCTCCAATTTGCTTGCTCAATCCAGGTCGCCCCTCCTTTCCCTTGACCTTCTTCTGTCCAATGATGCCAAACTTTTCCTTTGTCGTCTTAATCTCGAAGGGATTGAACTCTTCGCGGATGCTCTGCAGGGCGACATTTTTGTCGACTCTCGAATCGGAGGACTGCTGGCGGCGATTCTTTGCTTTCTTGGGTTTCTGCTGACCGGTGACTCCGGCGCTGCGGAGCGACTCTTTGAGACGCTTCAGCTGGGATTTTGCCATGGCGGAGAGTGGGGGACGGGGGAAAGAGTGTGTTGGGTGGTCGCAGCGGCGCAAGAATTGTGTGTCAAGCTTCTAACAGGGCTTGGTGGGGCGTTGCGGCTCTGCTGAAAAATATTCCCATCATCGCCGGACATCACCACCGCGACCGAGAGAGTGCGAAAGTGAGAGAGAGAGACAAAAAGTCACCAACCCAGACTCCAACGCCTCCGCCCCGCAATGCCGTCCTCCTCAGTCGAACTCTCGGCCCCGTACACCCTCTTCCGTCTTTCTCTGCCCCACGGCGCCGCCTACAGGGCCTGCCATACCACTCCCGTCGAGTCCAGGAAGCGTAAGAGGTCCGTTGAGCTTGCCGCTGCTGTTGACGGAGACGCTGTTCACATCTACGACGTACGGGTCTTTCCATTAGAATGTCTCTATTTACTTTGCTGAAGATTTTCATAGCCACGGACCACCAAAACCGTCTCATCCTATGCCGTCCCCTCGACAACAAGATTCTCTTGCGCCCCGACGTCTGCTATCCACACCGCCGACTCACAAAAGAAATTGAGGCGCACATATGCAGCGACATCCGCGCCGAAGAAGGAACTGTTCTGCTGGCAAGAATCGCTGGACGACGCCGGAGGAGTGGAGAGATTTTCAACCAACACAAACTGCAAGCGCGATGTGGTTCACTTGATCGATCCGCCCCAGACGCAAAGGAACAACGGAAATGAGCGAGGCGTGGTGGCAGTGTTCACAGATGGAAGTTTGAAGGCGTATTCGCCAGGTTTGAAGAAAGAAAAATGGGCTCTTGAATCACCGGTGTCTGGCTCGACCATCCTTTATGCTGCCACCACGACGTTTGCAACTGCTCGAAAGGCCTTGTTCAAGAATCGCCCTGCCCTTCTTGCTGCTTTCCAGGACGCAGATTCCCCTCCAACAATTCTTCTACTCCTTGCGCGAAAGCAGAAATCCCTGGCAATACGCATCCTAGGCGTACCTTCTCATGGTAGTCGGCCGGCAAGAAACCTTGTAACTATTGTTCTGCCCGGACAAGCCGCCGCCGACTCCTCATTTGCACTTCATTTTCCTTCAGCAACTCTCTACCATCTCACTTCCTCAGCACTCACAACATATGATCTCGCTCAGGAAAAAGCCCCGAGAACGTCATCCCTCGTCCTCCCAGCCTGCGGATCGGAATCTATTCAGCCGCCATCCATGCTGCGTATCTCGTCATCATCAGTTCTTGTTGCCACCAGCGAGGGTGTCTCATTATACGACACAAAGTTTGGGTCGCTGCAGGCACATGTATCACTTGATAGCCAACCATCCACTGCTCTCATGTCTAGAGCTTCCACGCCGGCATCATCAGCAGCACCGCCCACCGGCGAAATTTCCCTGACAAGCTACATGTCCGAGCTGGATCTTGCTGTGGGGTTCACTCAGAACGGAATCGTTGGGATCCAGTTGCGCTTCCCAAACCCTGCTGAGTGGACTCGGAATGGAACCTCTTTGATGGATGCGATTTGCAAGGGAGTAAAAAGCCTACAGGTGAATGATTTACCATCAGCGGACAACAATGAGCTTGCCACTCAAATCGCCAACCGGAATCACCAGATTGACGCCACCATTGACCGCCTTCGGGAGTGCGTTGCAAACAAAGATGATGCTGGATTTGATCGCATTTTCTGCGACTTTGCTGGATTTGATATTAGCAAGGCTGTCACATCTGAGCCCTCGGCCCAGTCGAATGGTGTCGTTAATGGCAGTGCTGGATCGGATGAAGATACTGCAGTAGCAAAGATCCAATCGCCTTTCGAGACGCCATTCAAAATCCCAAAACCATCAAAGACTGTTCTGCCCACACGGTTTACTCACGCAGTCCTCGGTCTTTGCTTCACCAAAAACTCCACCGCAGAAGACAAAAAAATGAAGTTTACCATTTTCCCGGCATACACCCTCCGATACCTTGTCAAAACTGGCAACTTTTCAACCCTTCCTCTCCCTGTCCAGGATGGTCTTGTTGAAGCTCTCATCGACCAAGACCCGTCTATGCGAACAGCCGAATGGTTCTTGCGGTATCTCCCTGAACTCTCCATCCACGAGGTTGTCCGCGCCATTCAGCTCTGCCTGATATCCACTCGTGCTTCTATCAAGCAACAAACAGCTGTCCTCCGCACCTCTCTCACCCGCCTCGCCGCCTTCTCTCACTCCGCCATCATCTCCGTCCTCCAAGACCTCCCCAGCGAAACACAATTCCTTCTGGTGCGGCTTCTGGAAAACGAGCTTCTCGATTACGAACTGGACGCATCAGAGACCCTGGGCATCAACGACATTCGCACCATTGCCGATCTCCTCACCGCGCTCGTAGACGCCATCGGCATGTCCGGACTTCTCCTCCCTGAGACCGAAGAGCTCCTCCAAACCCTCGCTATGGACGTCGACGACGCCCTCGTCTCCGTAGAAGAAGCCGCCGAACTCAAGGGCCTCCTCGAAGAACTCTTCCGCCACATCAACTGGACCCCGTCCACCATGGCCGCCTACAAATCCGCCAAAATCACCGCCTCCTCCTCCTCGTCCAAGAAAAAAGCCATCACTGCCACCACCACCACCATCACCACCTCCACTGCACCCATTCAACTCAGCGCCAGCACTCAATCCTACATTGAAAAAGCGCGCGCCAAAAAGGCCCGTCGTCTCGCGCGCATCGAAGCTGCAAAGGCAGGCCTCCCCCCTCCCCCGGCAACCCCCAAACCCGTCAAACGCCTCAAACCCACCTTCCCAAACAACGTCCCCATCGGCATCTCGCCCAAGAAATTCCTCAAGGAGCAGCGCAAACAGGAGAAGTCGCGGCGGGACGCAAAGGCGCGCAAGAAGTTTATCGAGAAGATGCAGAACCGCAGTGAGAGGAGTGTCGGGCATAAGAAGATGCTCAGGTTGATGGGTGTTACGAGAGCGCATTTGGAGAAACAGGATCAGCCAGTGCCGACCAAGATGGCGGTGCAGTCGAGCCCGATTTTGCCGATGGGTGTGGCCGCGTTGAGAAGGTTAGCGAATCCAAGTTATGGTGGTGGTGAGGGATTGGGTGCAGAGTTTAGGCCGAGGGAGGAGAAGGAGGAGAAGGAGGGTGCATCGACTATGGCGGGAGTGTTTTGGAGAGAAGGTTTGGCTGCGGGGGTGTACAGTGTGGAAAGTGTGGTGGTTTGAGATTATGGAGAATGAAGAGAAATGTGGTGTTGTCGTAAATAGAATAATATTCTGTGTTGGAGATTTGTCATGTTACGTACGGTGTTTTCATTATTATGCCCTTTCAATGATTTGACCTCTGAAACTAGTAATCCGGCTATTCCGAGGCCATTCAAGTTTGCGCATGCCATCGAAGACACAACGACAAGCTCTACTCATGCGCATTTAATACTCTCCGGAGGCTATGATGCCAATCGTATCAACATGGATTGGTGCTTCATTAAAGAAGGGATGGATGGTGCATAATTCATAATCCGAAAGAACACACTCTGCCCAACTCTCCCACGCCCGCATCTCCACCAAGCCTGCTACGCCCATTTTACTTCAGCAACCTTTTTATCACAGCCAATGATACCCAAAACTACATGATTTGATCAATACACTTGCCCCTCAACATCAAACGCAAATTTACTGCTGCTCATCAAAAATCAACTTTGTGACCTTTCCGATCGCAATCGTTTGACCTTGGTCACGCAATGTGAACCGACCAAGCTGCTGGTGGTCGGCATATGTCTCGATAGGAACAGACGCAGCTGCCTCCAGCCGCGCGATGATTGCTTGGCCTAATGATACATGTTAGCATCTATATTATCTTTCATCTTGTGGAACACCAAGGATTTTTACCTTTGTTGGCGAATGCGGGCGGCTTCTTGCTCTTCCTTCCAGTCCCCTTCTCCAACTTGTGGAGCAACTGGGTAAAGGTGACCTCAACCACGGTTGTATGAACATGCATGACAGCGCTGAAGCCCGCAGTCAAGATACTCTTCAACTCAAGGATATGAATCTGGGCCTCAAAGCTGGTAACGCAGTGAATCGGGTTCTTCGGGCTTGACAAGACGAAACCAGGAACAACATCTTCTTCCTCAACACCACGGACACGCAGGCGGACCTGGTCACCGCAAGAAGCATTCGGAAGCTCTTCTTCAGTCTCGGAATAGATGGCGAGGACATCAATGGGCGTGCGACCAGGCATCATGAGAAGAGAGCCACCCTTCTTGATAACACCAGATTCAATCTTTCCCTCGACAACGACACCCATATCCTTGTATTTGCTGGAGATGGGCATCATGAAGGGAGCCTTAAGCTTGCGCTCGAGAGTCTCCATGTTGTCGAGGTGCTCGAGAAGAGACGGGCCAGAGTACCAAGGGCAAACCTTGGGATCGACGCGCTCCTTGAGACCAAAGCCGGTGAGAGCAGAGAGGGGCATGAAAGTGAGATCTATGATGGCGTAAGCATTTAGTATCGAAAGTTAAGCATGCAGGATCTAAAACAAGACTCACCAGTCTTGGGGTTGTAACCAGTGGCGCGAAGGAACTGGGCGAGCTTGGTGGTACATTCATCATATCGAGCCTTGCTCCACTCGACAGTGGGGTCATCCATCTTGTTCACCACAACAATCAACTTGTTAACACCCTGTGTCTTCGCCAACACAGCGTGTTCTCTTGTCTGACCACCCTTTTCGAAACCTGTCTCATACTCTCCTTTCCGGGCAGAAATGACCAGAATACCAACATCGGCCTGTGATGCACCGCCAATCATGGACGGGACAAAGTTCTTGTGCCCAGGAGCATCAAGGACAGTGTACCGCCGCTTCTCAGTCTCAAAGTAAGCACGGCCAACCTCAACAGTCTTTCCCTTGGCACGCTCTTCGCGAGTAAGATCAAGGGCCCATGAGAGATACCATGACTCACGACCCTGCTCCTTGGCCTCGCGCTTGAATTTTTCCATGGTACGTTCGTCAACCATGCCGGTAGCATAAAGGATGGCACCACCGAGAGAGGACTTTCCAGCATCGACGTGACCGATGAAGACAAGATTGACGTGTTCCTGCAATTTAACCATTAGCTTTGTTCATGCTCCAGATAACCTACATAGAAGTGCTCGATGATGAAGAAGCTGTACTAACCTTTCCGTAAAGTTCATTGATGGTGGCGTCGTCAACCTCCTCTTCCTGGGCCTTGGCAACGGCATCCGCCTCTCTCTTCATCTGAGCCTTCTCCACAGCCGTTCTTGCGGGTGAGCTCTTTCCATCAGACGGGCTTGGGCTTGTCTTGCCGCTTGTAGTGGTGGTTCCGCCAGTCGCCTTTGCGACAGCCTTTGCGGCCGCCGCTTTCGATCCAGCACCCTCCGCAGGCTTTTCCTCCTTCTTCTCTACGGGAGCTTCTTTCTTCGCCGTCGTAGAGGCCTCACCAATCGTCAACACCTTCGCAGGAGCTTTGGTCTCCTTCTTGTCACCACCACCAATAGTGAGTACTGGTGCGGCAGAACTACCACCAATGGAGAGAACTTTGTTTCCAATCGGTGCTGACGGAGCTGCAACTGGGGCTGTGGTAGGGGATTTGGTAGGGGCCGGAGCAGTATTATCCCCCCTCTTCGCGATCGTAGGGACTCTCTGCTGTTGTTGCGGCTGCTGCTGCTGTGGCTGGTTCCTCATATGTGGTGGAACGTAGTTTCCCTGTTGCTGCTGTCCATATGCTCCTTGTTGACCGTACTGGGTATACTGATCATAACCGCCCTGCTGACCATAACCATACTGTTGATACTGGTTGTAACCCTGTTGGCCGTACTGCTGGTACTGGTTGTAGCCCTGTTGGCCATACTGTCCGTACTGATTGTAGTTCTGGCCTGGGACGAAAGACTGCGCGCCAGGAGTGAAGGACGCGGCACCCGGGGTGAATGTGGAAGCGGGGTTAAAGCGGTTGCCTTGGGGCTGACGAGGTGGCTGCTGATTATGGAGGTTAAGGTTCTGAGTTTGCTTGGAAAGGTCGTCGGCCTGGTCGTCCCAGGAATTGGGGGTTTGCCCAGACATGGTTAAATAAGATGGGAGGGTCGAGCGAGTAAATGCGCAGGGAATGGAGGAGGAGGAGGGAGGTGAAGGTAGGGGCGCTTGTGGTGCTGTCGGTCGGGTCAAGGAAGTGTGGAGTTGGATACTTTGGTGGGGCTGTTCCTGGTTGGCGGGGCTCTGCACAACCCTGTTTGGTGACGACTCATAAAGACGAGCGATGAAATTTTCGGACCATGATAGGTGATGACACAGCATTCGTGCTGAATGGAGGTGATTTTGCCATTGTTCTAGTCATTTCGCTTGTGATGATAACTCCATCAGTCAAGCACTAGAAGGTCATACAAACAACTAACTTCTAGCTCCTTGCATCGCCGAAACAGAGAAGCTGGTTTAGATTTCTACAACTTTGATAATTCTGTTTCACCTGGATCTCAATGGATTGAGTGTGTCGTATGAACAAGCTGGGTTCGGATCGCAGATATTTGTTATCTTTATTACTGCCGCCCGATGCATTGTTTAGTGGACGTTCTATCATTTCCGTCCCAACGTAGCATGCTGGCATCTACTCATCCTCGTCATCACCATCCTCATCATCGTCGTCCTCCTCTTCAGAAACATCCTGGCCTAAATCCTTCAACCGTTTCTATCACCGTTCATTAGTATTAATTCGTCACTTCTTCACCTCTGCAAATGGAGAATTTCAACATACCTTATCATTCTTCCTTTTCTCCTCCAAATCCGCCAAAACCATGAACAAATCCTCCATCTCCGCTTCTTTTGCCTTCAAGCCCTCTTCAGCCTCCTTGGCTGCCTGTTCGGCTTTTTTTGTTTTCTCCGCCGTTTCGAGTGCATCTTTCTTCAACTTCTCGCGCTCTGCTTCCGCAGCTTTCTGAGCCTTCTCCATCGCCTTAAGCCTCTCCTTCAGCTCGTCCAATGCCGTGGTGTCAGCTTGTGCGGATGCAACTGAAGCGGCAAGTTTTTCTTCTGCACCCTTATGTGCTTTTTCAGCGGTAACGAGCTGGTCGCGAAGGTATTTGAGCTCCTTTTCATGTGCTTCGGATTTCTGGGCATCAGACTCGGAAGCAGATTCTTTAGCTCTCTTCTCGGCATCGGCGGTGGCAGCTTCGGCGGCCTTTTGCTTTTTGAGAGCTTCGTCACGGGCCTTTTCTGCAGTCGCGATTTTTTCTGATAACTCTCCTTGTGCCGTTTCAGCAGCCTCCAAAGCAGCTATCTTTTCCTCCAGACCCTGGTTAGCCTCGACGGCGGTGTCTTCTGCTGCCGTAGCTGCCTTCTCTGCTTCCTCCGCCCGTTTCTTCAAGGCTTCCGCTTCTTTAGCCGCTTCTGCCTTCGCCTGTACAAGTTTCTGGTCATATTCCTTCTTCAGCCCCTCCAACACTTCGGCATGTTGCTTTCCCTGGTTCGCCAGTTGGCTCTTCAAGCTTTCAATATCTGCCTTCAAAGCGTCAATTTCCCACTGAGCCGTTTCCCTCAACCTCTTCTCCAACTCCTTCAACTCCACGCCAGCGGTCTTCTCCATTTCCGCATGCACTCGCCTCACCTCCTCAAATTGGCGTTGAAGATTCATCAAATGCTGATCCCGTTCCTGGACAGTACCTTTCCACTTTTTGATCGTCTCCTCCGCCTCCTTCCTGGTGTTCATAAGTTCCCTCTCCTTTGCTTCGAACTGCTGGCGGACGTTGTTACGATCATTGTCGGCGGATTTGACAGTTCTCATTGCTTCCTCAATACGTTTTTGCAACGCATTGATTTCGCCGGACTTTTCCTCAACCTTGCGGTTAAGTTCTTCTCGTGCCGTTTGGTTGCGGATCCGCATGTCCTCGAGGAGGGATTTATATTTCCGCTCGGTTTCGGCGATATTGGAGGAGTTTTGGATCGCCAGTTCTCGGAGTTTGTTTTCATGCGCTGATTGTGTGGATTTCAAGGTCTCTCGAGAGCGAGTAAGGTCGTGTTGGAGGGAAGCAAGTTGTTGTTCGAGTTGGAGACGGGTGGATTCAGACGTGCTAAGGGAGATGTTGAGGGTAGTAACCTGGGCTTGAAGGGAGTCCATGAGCGCAAGAGAGACACCGTTGGAGATTCTAGTAACGCCACCTAGAGAAAAGAATCAGTATTCGCGCGCAGTCAATGATGTGGGTGGGGGAGATCTACTAGAGTCAACCCTCGTCTCCAATCCCGGGTCTTTATCCATGGCTTTCAGTATCTGCGAATACGAGTCCTTGAAGAAATCGATAAACGTTCGGTCGAAGTAAACCTCCGGAAGTCCATGTTTCCTTGGATGAAACTCTGGAACATTCTGATCCTTCAACACCTCAAAATCCCTAATCATCGGATGGGATCTGAGCTTTGTGATCTTGCTCACATACAGATCCCTCCCAAGTTGACTCGACAATAAAGGATGAATAGTTTTCCTCGGCAGCGGACTCTCATTATGCGAGAACTCATAGATAATCCCGAGTAAGCACGCAGCGAGGCCTTGCGCTATTGGGTCGACATTATTATCCTTAACGCCATTAATCAAAGAATGCAGAAATCCAGCTTCATTGAGGAAATCATCCACTGCGTCCGAGTCTTCAAAGAACCAAACGCAGAGAAGCATCAAGTATCCGATTGCAATCCGAGGGTCGTAGTGGTGCTCCAAAGCAACAGAAAGATTCGCGCCGATAGTTTGAATTGCTGTTATTTCTTCTTCTCCGGCTTCCGCATCGCCCTCACGGATAGATGCGGCGAGCTCTTTAACCTTTGTATCCGCGTAGATGAGGTGGATGAGGATGACATTAGCAATCCAAACACGGTAAGGGTCGCCGCGAGATTCAGAATCTAGATGAAGGATGCAGGTGATAATGTTGGGTGATTCTAGGGGCAATCAATATAATGTTAGTTTGTGGTTGGAGTATACAAACTTACCATCGCCTTCTGAATGAAGATTGATCGCGTGGCGGAGGAAATGTTCCCTCACTGGCTGATTGCCGCTAATATAAGCCTCGATACATCGACAAGCTGCTAATCTCGTGTCTACAGCCTGGTCACCTTGATCAACCATGGCAAGATTTAGAAGAGCATCTATGACATGGACACCTCCTTCAGCTCCATCTTCAGCGGGTACCCATATGGCTGCGATAGATCGTTGCAACGGGTCATTTCCGTCAATGATGTCTGCGGCCGCTCGTAAACACTGTAGCCAACGATCAGTATTACAGTTCATCAAAATTATCCAATACACTTAGGATGGGGGAGAATACGACGCTACCTCGGCCTTAACCATAAAATCACATTTTGGTAAGAATGCCGCCATGATAACTCGGAATAAAACGCTGTCCCCGCCCATTACCGGGACTTTTTCTCCGTCCATATCCTCGTATCTCAGCATCGCGAGAGATGCCTATTCGTGGTGTGAGCGCCATTCAACAACCCAGTTGTACCCATTTCTCACCTGATTTTCTACTGTCCCAAGCCCACCAGGGACCACAAAATGCCGCACAACCCTCAAAGCAAACAATAAATTGGTGTCCCTCTGTTGCTTCTGATCGATCCTTAAACCCTCCGGTTCTGGCTGAATAAATAACTTTGCCAACAGCGCAAACCCGATAAAGTTCTTCACGTAGCTCTGATTTGAGAAATTGGAGCTCAGTAGATTCGACAAGAGCTGTAAGCAGTCCTGTACTACAAGGCCACCATCCACACCTCCTTCTAAATCAATTATGTCAAATACTGTCTCGAAGATTTCCAAGGCCGCGAGTGCTTTTTGATTATCCGTGTGTCCTTCTGCGACGTGTATTATCAAAAGGATGGCCTCTGATAAAATCAGCATCCCCCTCGCATATTGGGGTGATATAGCTTGGTTTACCATCTCGTATTGCGTCCCTCTGATCTTTCAATGCTGCCACCAGTTGTGCCATCCCCATGGGAGCTTCGAGTAAACATTGCTGCGTTCTCGCGGGCCTATTTGCCGTCATGGCGGTAAGGATCTCGATCGTGTACCGGCGAACATAAAAATCAATGTCTTCGAGAAGTTCAACCAGCAAGTTGATGTTTTCTTGTTTCTAATTGCAGGTTAGTATCCTCTATCGTAGCAACCCACTCCAGAAGTGCAGCCCCTGTAACTGGCAACTCACTTGTGTAAACTCGTCTGTCAACCACAGAGCTATGTCCTCGGAGCCTTCCACCTACAATACCCCAAACCGCCATCTGTTAGTCCCTCTTGCCCACATCCAAGTTGCAATCGCCAATCCACGCCATGGTATTCAGCTGACTACCACGTTCATCCAGTCGCATCCAAGCCACCAATTGACACACCCACATTATTTTCATCCTGCTTCCACAGCCCTAGCAAAGTCTCCAAGGCATAATTCAATGTCTCCACGTCCTCCCTGTCCTTCTTCAAGGTCGCAATAAGCGGTCTCAGCCCCTCACTCGCTACCAATTCCTTATGGGTTTTTGTGAAGCTTCTTAAGCCTTGAATAGCTGCTCGGCGATCTTCGAGAAGGGTTCCGGTGGACAGACGGAGACAGAGGGTTTGTATCGTTGAGGTGACATCTTGCTTCGGGGGTGCGGCCGGGAGGATTGTGGAGAGGAGGGACATCGGGAGCGGCGGAATTGAGAGGGGCCGGTCGTGAGGGGAGAAAGGCGAAAAGCTGTCGGTAAGCGTCGTTGGAGTATTGATGGGCTTCAGTGGAGGAGCTGAATGGTGCGAGCTGTTTCCATTAATGGCACGTCACCAACAAAGAACATGGGATGCTCGCAGGGTGCACCACGCGTGGTTCGTGCATGAGACATCACTCTCACTTCTGGTCGAGCTTTGTTTAGGGATCACAACCAACCTTGTACTCTACATGGCAATATGATGCCCAAGGGCTTGACTTTTTTCATGAAGCTTTATTGATACCGGTAGCTCTTCTAGATCTATATTGTGGAATTCTCGCACAAGATACGCAGCTCCACAATATTGCACTCGATCGCCAAGCATACCCGATCGCGGCTCTTCGTTTTTCAGACTTCACCTGCATCACCCACTCCCGTCCGACTCAACCCTCCACCGGCCTCTCCCATCGCCATGACCCTGAAGCGGTTACGACCCCTCCTCCGCCTCCGGCCGGTTGCCCCGCCTTCCCAGCGCCTCCTTATCCGCTCCGTTGCGACCACCACCTCCATCAGCACAGAACCACCAGTCCGCACCACCCCACCACCATGTCGCACACCCTCCCTCTCCGCCAAACTCCCCGCTCTCCATTCACGTCTCTCTCTCCACCCCGCCTACCCAATTGAGACCCTCGCGCGGGCTCTCGTCCACTCCTCCGCCGATGCCGACCACAGGTTCAACAACCACACTCTCGCAACCCTTGGCGATTCTCTCCTCCAGTATCTCGTCTCGGAGCACATCCTCACCAAATTCCCGCGTCTTCCGACTGCGATCCACCAGGCCGCCATTGACGCGTATGCTGGACATGAGGCGCTCGACCATTTGGGAAGGAACACCTGGGGTATCGAGGTTGCCTATGCACCCGTCGCAGAGGTTGATGCTGGTCTGTTGCAGCTCAAGCGTCTCCCACCTGGGGAGGCCCCCGGCTTGACCCCCGACTCTGGCGTCACAGTCGAATATGCCATGGCATCGGCGGTTCGGGCAATCATTGGCGGTATCTACCTGCACGAAGGCGGCCTGCCGGCTGTCCGGCAATTCACCCGCCTCCATATTCTCAGCAGAAAGTTGGATGTGGAAAAGATGTTCTTGATTAAGAAACCCACATTGGAGCTGAGCAGACTGTGTGCGAGAGAGGGATTCGAGTCCCCCGTTGCCAGATTGCACGCGGAAACCGGAAGACTGAGTAGCCATGCGGTGTTCGTCGTGGGAGTGTACTCAGGAAAGAACTTGCTGGGAGAGGGTCATGGTGGAAGCTTGCAGGAGGCAAGAACAAGAGCAGCGGTGAATGCTTTGAAGGCGTGGTATTTGTATAGCCCATTGGAGAAGGATTTACCCAGCAAGACATTGGAGGATCCCAAGGTGGAGTTCAAGCCGGCATTCATTGATGCTGGTGAGGTTATCATCTAAGGAGATGGTGAGAGGGGTCGGTGCAAAGAAATTGTGGTTGTAGTCCAGGCAGGTGATTATGTCAGAAGTGGAGGAATGGGATTTCATGCATGGGCCGAAGAAGCTGGGGGTATTAAGATGGCTTTGTACGAAGTGTAAGGTTGATGGAACAGGCCTACTTTCGGTATGGCACTATCTGGCGATGGGGAAAAGCCAAAAGGAAGGCGTTGTATATCTAGTAGTTGATGGTGTACTATATACGTATAGACTGCGAGTGTTCTTTTTTTGTCCAGTATTGTTGTCTCAACGAGTAATGGTCATTGTAGTGATGCAGAGAGCATTAACCACATGGTATGTCTGGCGAAAGATTGGCAATGGTCCTGGGAACCTCGTTGAAGTATTCACGAAGCAGTCTCATATTCGACTTGAAAGCACGAATGGATTGATACGCAAGCATCTGAACAATCCCGAAATCACGCGAATTACTGAGTCTGAGTTACGTGTCCTGAACGACCAAGAAATTCCGACCAAGAACGCCATTTGAGATTGATCCCGCAAGCTGAAATATACAAGACGCCGTGTCCCATAAATGGTGAACTGTTCGGTTGAACTAATCCGCGAACATTTCGAGATGCTCCGTTTAGTCGAAGAGACCGAAGCCCATGTCCTCATCGGACTCCTCCTCCTCCTTCTCCTCCTTCTTCTCCTCGGCAGCAGCAGCAGGGGCAGCACCACCAGCGGCAGCTAAGAAAATATTAGTCGGAGTCCATGACATTTGGGTTCCGGATAACATACCACCAGCGGCCGGAGCAGCGCCAGCACCTCCAGACGGGACGGAGGCGAGCTTGCTGGAGCCCTCAGCGACCAACTATGATGCCTGTTAGTCATGGCTGCCATTTGAAGTTGCCGATTTGAGCTGTCTAACCTCGTTGATGTCCTTGCCCTCAAGCTCCTTGAGGAGAGCGGCGAGACGCTCATCATCAGCCTCAGCACCGACGGAGGAGAGGACGTTCTTGATGTCGCTAGCGGAAGGCGAGGTGTTTCCACCAAGTCCGAGAAGAAGATAGGCAGCGAGGTGCTTCATTGTTGAAGTCTAGAGTATGTCAGCGCAAAATCACGGGCAAGGGATTTCGGAAATCGCAGACTTTTGGAGGAGCTGAACAAGAGAGACAATCGATTTAACCGTCGTGACCGGAGACTGTTCTTCGTGTTCGGGGATGCGGCGCGATGGTGTTTGGTCAACCGTCTCGAAATTCGCTGCGCTTGACCGTGGGGCGCGACTGTGGTGGCGGACTGCCGATGGTCCTGGCCCTAAGCCCTGATTCAATGTATTGCGCGTGTCGCTTCGCGCTTCCGGCACGTGAGGTCACTTTGGCGGACAAGAGTGAGATGACATGAATCCACATGAGCCATTCTGAGTTGCCCCACCATTTGCGTAACACAACCGCAACGACATCATCATCCATGCCACTCTAATTCTACAACTTCCAACGAGCATCACCGCGTCAACCGATACCCAACCTCTGTTGCAGTTTACTCCTATACCCTCGAAACCACCGTTATCAGACCAATCTCGGCATCATGCCGCCCATTACTGCCGCCCAGATCTCCGCCCTGCAGCGGAACAGCAGCAAAATCCGAAATGTGAGTGACGCGCCTTGTTGCGGAATACTACACTTGCTCGTCCAGTGGCTAACCTCCAGCTCTAGATATGTATTCTAGCGCATGTTGTAAGTTTCATTCAAACCCTTTTTGCCGGATATGCTCCAACACCGATCGCGGCTAGGACCATGGAAAAACATCCCTCAGCGACTGTCTTCTCGCCGCGAACGGTATTATATCTCCCAAACTCGCCGGCAGAGTACGTTTCCTCGATAGCCGGCCCGATGAGCAGTTGCGCGGTATTACAATGGAGTCTTCGGCGATCTCATTGCTCTTCCGGCTAGCACGAAGGCCAACACCAGAATCCGAACCGGTACCAGAAGAATTCTTGATCAACCTGATTGACTCCCCTGGCCATATCGATTTCTCCTCAGAAGTTTCTACTGCGTCGCGGCTATGTGACGGCGCTATTGTGCTTGTGGACGCGGTGGAGGGCGTGTGTAGTCAGACCGTGACCGTGCTCCGGCAAGCCTGGATTGAGCACATTAAGCCAATACTCGTGATTAACAAGATTGACAGATTGATAACCGAGTTGCAATTAACACCAGAGGAGGCCTTTGACCGAATGCTCAAACTCGTGGAACAAGTGAATGCAGTGATGGGGAGTTTCTTTGCGGGAGAGCGCATGGAAGAAGATCTCCGGTGGCGAGAGAAACTTGAGGAACGGGTAGCTGCCGCCAAAGCCTCTGGCGCTACAAATGCATCTGTTGCCGAAGACAGCTCCGGGGTTAACACTCCTGCTGAGGCTGAGTTTGAAGAAAAGGATGATGAGGACATTTACTTTGCCCCCGAGAAGCACAACGTCATCTTCTCTAGCGCCATTGATGGATGGGCTTTTACAATCCGTCAGTTTGCAGCAATCTATGAAAAGAAGCTGGGCGTCAAGAAGGAGTTACTAGAAAAGGTCCTGTGGGGAAAGTTCTATTTTGATCCGAAAACAAAGCGAGTAATCTCTGAGAAGCATCTCAAGGGAAGAAACCTGAAGCCCATGTTTGTGCAATTAGTGCTGAATAACATCTGGGCTGTATATCAATGTACTGTAATCGAAAAGTATGTCCTCTTTCACGTTAAACATCTGGCACATACACTATCTCCCCCTATTACCACCATTACAGATATTAATATTATTACAGGGACCCCGAGAGGATTGAGAAGATTGCCAAAGTTTTGAATGTCAAAGTCCTCCCGAGAGATCTCAAGTCAAAAGACCCCCATTCAGCCCGTTCCCTGATGTCCTCAATCTTCATGCAATGGATTCCCCTTTCCACAGCCGTCCTCGTTTCCGTCATTGAGCAGCTGCCACCGCCACCAGCAGCCCAGGCTCAGCGAATGCCTTTTATCATCGAGACAGCGCCAGGCGCCAACGCCATCTCTGATGTCGCGAAGAACGCCCTGTTTGAGTGCAGCACAGAGCCAGGAGCACCAGTGATTGCATACGTCAGCAAAATGATATCTGTCCCGGAATCGGAGCTCCAGAAAAATCAACGCGTCATGTTATCCGCCGAGGAAATGCGCTTGAAGCGGATGGAAATCATCCGAAAGATGGCGGCCCAGGCAAATCAGGATGGTGCGGATGGTGTCGATGATGATTTGGGCACGGTTACCGCCGCGTTGAAAACGATTGGATTCAGCGATAATGATATGGAGCCGGAGAAGGAGACAGAGGCAAGCGATAAAGAGACATTGATCGGTTTCGCTCGGTTATATTCAGGGACCGTCAAGAAAGGACAGGAATTATATGTCTTGGGACCTAAATACAACCCTGCGTATCCGGATCAACACATCCAGAAAGTCACTGTCCAAGAATTGTATTACATGATGGGCAAGGATCTGGAGCCCTTGGATGAGGTTCCTGCTGGCAATGTCTTCGGAATTGGGGGGTTAGAGGGTAAGCTCTTGAAGAACGGAACATTGACAACCCTCCCCACTGGATGTCTGAACTTGGCTGGAGTTGTTCTGGGGTCAGCGCCGATTGTCAGAGTTGCTTTGGAGCCGAAGAATCCGTCAGAACTGGGAAAGATGGTGGAAGGATTGAAATTGCTCGAAGCAGCGGATCCTTGTGCAGAATATGTTGTGCAGGATAATGGAGAACATGTCATTCTCACTGCTGGTGAATTGCACCTAGAGGTATGCCACTTTGTGTTACTGACCGCCCTCGCGATAAGTACTTACGGTTGATATAGCGATGCCTCAAAGACCTGCGCGAACGCTTTGCAAAAGTTGAAATCCAATCATCTCCCCCAATTGTTCCATTCCGTGAAACGATTGTCTCGGTCCCGGACATGCCCCCTTCGAAGGACCCGAACCTCCCCCGTGGCACTGTTGTTGCAGTAACTCCGTCAAAGGAAATCACTGTACGACTGAGGGTCCGTCCACTGCCCGCCGCTGTCACCGAGTTTTTAGTATCCAACGCTGCCAGTATTAAAGCCATCTATGCGAAGAAGGTGGCTGAGGAAGGGGCGGCTAGTGAGGATGATACTACCGCAACCTTGCGGCAGACCGAAGCCGAGAGAAAGATCCTGGGCATTGAAGAAGTCAAAGAAATGTTGAGAAAGGCGTTTTCAAAGGTCCCGGCCAAGGAGAGAGAAGTATGGCAGAATGTTGTTGAGAGAATTGTTGCCTTTGGCCCGAGACGAGTAGGCCCCAACCTTCTCATCGACGGCACCGAGGACGGAGCTTTGAAGAAGATGTAGGTCCTCTCCCTTCATATGTTTTCGTCACTATTCTAACCAATCTCCAGTCTATCATCATCAAACGAGGATGCTGACGATGACCGTGCCTTCACCGCCCGGGACTTTGAAGATAAACTTGCCTACGCCTTCCAGCTGGCCACCGCAGCTGGCCCGCTCTGCCACGAACCCGTCCGCGGGATTGCATGCATAATTGAATCCTTTTCTCTTCCCACCGTAGCCGAGAAAACCTTTGAAGTAATCACATCCATCCACACCTCCATCCGCGCCGGTTTCCTCGACTGGTCCCCACGCCTCATGCTCGCTATGTATTCCGTCGACATCCAGACGTCCACGGAGGTTCTTGGGCGCGTGCACGAGCTCATCAGTCAACGTCGTGGCAAGACTGTTTCGGAGGAGCAAGAAGAGGGAACGCCATTCTGGACGATCAAGGCATTGCTGCCGGTGGTGGAGAGTTTTGGCTTTGCCGATGAGATTAGAAAGAGAACTAGTGGTGCGGCGAGCCCCCAGTTGATCTTTTATGGATATGAAATGTATGATGAAGATCCATTTTGGACGCCTTTTACGGAGGAAGAGCTGGAGGACTTGGGCGATGTTGCGGATAGGGAGAATGTGGCCAAGAGGTATATGGAGAAGGTGAGGAGCAGGAAGGGTTTGGCTGTGAAGAAGAGGATTGTGGAGAGGGCTGAGAAGCAGAAGACATTGAAGCGGTAATTTGATATTGGCGAGGATGGAATGGCTGTCTGAGTATATAGCAAAGTTGAATAATTTCTACAGCGTTATAATCACCCGCGCCACCAGAGTCATGAACTTGCCAATCAGACGCCAGGTGAGCGGGAATCAGATCTATCCACGTGACTCGGCGATTGAGTCCCGATCCGCGACCAGGGCTGGTCAACAAGGTGCTACTCTACTACCTCAACATCTACCCTACATTCACCCCACCACCCCACCACCTCCACCACCTCTACCACCTCCACAATGTCCGATGCCGACAAGTGCCCGGTAGACCACAAAGCGCGCGCCGCCTGGCTCTCCCAACACACTCTCCAAAACCCCCACACCGCCGCCGCCGCCGACTCACCGACCCCCACCAACTCCACTACCACCTCCCAAACCTGCTCCTCCACCACGCTCTCCCAATCCGCTCCTCCCGCCTCCACAGCCGCCTCCACCCCCGGCCTCAGCCGCGACCGCGAAACCTCCACGATCCCACGCGCACCCGATGCCCCCGAAGCCTCCAACTCCGAGCATGGCCCAGACACCAAAACCGGGCTCGGAAACTGGATCTACCCGTCCGAGGAAATGTTTTTCAACGCCATGAAGCGGAAGGCTTATGATCCCAAGGCGCGCGACATGAAGACGGTGGTGCCGATTCATAATGCCGTGAACGAACGCGCGTGGTTGGAGATTAAGAAGTGGGAGGAGGGGAGGGGGTCGGAAACGTGAGTCCCGTAACACCATATCCTAGTGCGGTGTTGGATTGGGTACTGACGTATACGCTCTAGATGCGGCGGGCCACGGTTAGCAAGTTTCTCCGGTGACTCCTCAAAGCTTACACCGAAAGCTCGGCTGATGGTGTTGTTTGGCTACCAACCCCCCTTCGACCGCCACGACTGGGTGGTCGACCGCTGTGGAAAGAAGGTGGAGTATGTGATTGATTTTTACGCCGGGAAGCCGAACCCTCTGATTCCGGATATGCCGAGTTTTTATCTGGATGTGAGGCCGAAGCTGTCGTTTGAGGGCGCGGTGATGAGGGTGCAGAGGTTTGTGAAGAGTTTTTGGGAGTAGGGCGGGGAAGTGTGAGGTGGTGATGATGATCATGATTTGTATGATGGATTAGGGGAATTGGCGATGTAAGATATAGAGAGGATCTGTTACGTTTTGAAATAAATACCTAGGGACTCACGGTTTGTAGAGACAGGCACAGTGCTCAAAGCTCAAGACAACAGTGATTTGAAGGAAGAGCTGAGATTTTACGCCCTGAGCCTGGCATCCCATACCAACCTTTTAAACATTCAAATGCTGAAGCATTTCACCACTCCCACGATGCAAATTATCGAGCATACCACATCAATCCCATCCTCGTCCAAATCGAAGCCCAAACTCGATAATCGATTCTTCTCAACCGTTCTAGCATCTCACAGTGCACACCTCTCATCACATCTCATCTCATCTCGAGTTTCACCAAACCCTCTCCTACCTACATCAATCCCATACACCAATCTCGATCCCGAGGCCAACCCTCAAACCTCAAAAAGATAACCCCACTATCATCAATAAAAAGAACAAAACAGAAAAAAGCGCAACCACATTATTTACAACGAATAAAAAAAAAAAGAAACAAAGAAAAAAATAATTTCGGTATTTCATCATAACGTCAAACTCCTAAGTACAGAACAAAGAAGCGCCGAAAACACCAAGCTCAAGTTTGACGGAAGCAACAGAGAAAAAGGAATAATGAACAGGGAAATGAAAGAAATAGGGAGAGAAAGAGGGAAAGAAAGAGAAAAAACTCATCAAGTAGGTATAGTATCTACACCATGAACCTCATGAAACCTCAGGATGCGTGGATGAATGGGTGATGACTCAAGAATCGACAACTACAATACGCATACCCATCCAATGCACACCCCTCTCAGAACGTAAAGAAGAAGAAAACATCATACAAGTTCAATGTCGATATCTATGCACATGGCACACACCATATTCTGTTGTGCCCCCACTACTTGCTCCACTACCCCCCCCCCCCCCCCTCTGTACACTACCGTGTTGTTAAAACATCCCCTGCCCCTGCCCTCCCTGTCCCCCAGCACCGCCACCACCCATCCGAGAGTTCTGGTCCTGGTTTTGGCTCTGGTTCTGGTTCTGGTCTAAGCCCCAATCCCATTCACTCGCAGCTGGCTGTGGTGGTGGTTGTTGCTGCTGGGGTCTCGCACTCTCGGCTCTCGGTCCTGGTGTTTGCGGTGGTCCGTATGGTCTTGTTACGCCTTGTCTCGACTCTTGAGGTCCAGCAGTAGCGGCTCTACGGGGCGGTGGCATAGAGCGGGGGTCGTCTGGGTATGCTAGCATTCCATTATTGGATCGTGAGTCTTGGGGGCCGGAGGTGGCGGCGCGCCGGGGCGGTGACATTGGTTGTGGCTCTTGATACATTGTGATTCCACTGCTTCCGGGGTTGGGGCGAGAGTCTTGGGGACCAGCGGTGGGGGTTCGTTGGGGTGGTGTCATTGACCTTGGAGATTCTTGGTACATGGGCATTCTGCCATTGTGGCGCGAGTCTTGCGATGCGGTGGTGGGTGCTCTCCGGGGCGGTGACATGGCTTGTGGCTCTTCGTACATTGGCATACCACCATTCCCTGGATTGTATCGGGAGTCTTGTGAGGCTATGGTGGGTGCTCGCCGGGGTGGTGACATTGAGCGTGGATCTTCTGGGTACATTGACATTCCTCTATTGTCTGGATAGTTGGTGTTGTTGCTCCAATCCCCGTTCGACCGGTCATCATACCTACTACTTCCAGGATATCCAGGATCATAAGCATCATACCCGCCTCTTCGTGGTGGACGCTGTGATTGCGGCGGCCCACGCATCATAGGCGGTGCAGTTCCACCTCGCGGAACCGGTCCTTGTGGAGGGCGAGGTATGGCAGTTTGTGACCGTACTGGAGGCGGCGGAGTGTTCCATCTTTCGTGTTCTGGTAGGCCACGGGGAGGGAAGTGGGAGTTTATTGGAGAGGAGTTCATCGAGGGGTTGTTCCATTGTGCTGACGGGTTTGTCAAGCTTCTTGTTGGTGGCCCTGATGGGAGAGGGGGTTGTTCACGAGCTAGACGGTCGACGACGAAGGTTGAGGGCCCGCTGCCGTGGATGCCGTTGTGAATGCTGTTGTTAGAGCTAGGGGGGAGGGAGGAGTATGGTGGGGCTGGAGTGAGGCCGGTGAGATTAGTGCTCGAGGCGGAGGGAGAATCGCGGTAGGCATCGATGACGGGCCCATAGCTCTCGTATGGAGTTTGGAAATTGTTGTGAGGAGCAGATTTGGCTGGTGGTGGTGCACCAAGTCCTCGTTCAAGCTCTGAAATGTTGGGAAGCGTTGGCTCACGTTTGAGGTTGGCAGGAAGATAGCTGGAAGACTGTGGGGGCGAGGGTTGGTTGCTCAGGAGGAAGGTCGTTGAGTTCATGCTCATGTTGTCCGAGTCTTTCTTGGGACTGGATGTATCGGCTCCAAGCAGAGGGATAGTAGGCTGGCGTAAGAGGTTGTCGTTCTTCTTCTTTTCCTTTGCCAGGGCCTTGTCATGCTTCTTTTTCACGATCTCGCCCATTCGGCTGTCGATACGCTCTTTGCAGTAATCGTGGAGAGATTTCCCCCCGATTGCATGCCAAAGGAAGCAGAGGTAGAGTATTCCAGAAAGGAGAAGTCGAAGGATGGAAAATACCCACATTATCGTGGTGAAACCCATGGTACAGAGCACAATGACTTGAACTTTGTCCTCCTCATAGAGATTTCGGAACCCCTCGATAAATTTCTCCACAAAGTTGAGAGCATTGTCCGCATCCGTCACGTATTTGTCGACGGCCGTAACTGAGATGAATGTGAGCGTGTTGATTACTACACGAGGCCCTTCAGCGAAAATAACGCGCACCCAACCTATTATTTGTCAGCCTCAATCGCCATTGCTGCTTCATATCTGCTCACCATGAAATGCAAAGTAGGTGAACAGGGCGATATAGTCGACGAAGCCTCTTGATTTAGTAAGCCGCGAGAAAACAAGGAAACGTTTCCAGCCAGTATCGCCTTTGCTGGGTCCGCCACGTATGCAGTTGTATCGGACAGCGATGGCATTCATGTATGCAACGGCAACGCCGTCTGTTTTGATGACTTTGATGGCATATATCCACTCATATCCAACCAAACCGAACGACAAAAAGATACATCCGCAGAAGATCCACTTGGCGATGTCAAAGTTGATGACTTCCTGTTGCTCAAGGTTGTTGGTCCATCGGTTGAAAACGAGGAGCACGACGGCGGTGTAGCTGCGACAAGATCAGACGGAGAACGACAGAGCAGGACCGAGTTTGTCGAAAGCTTACATATCGGCGGCATATCGAGCAAGGGAAATGATGACGCCTGCGTAGATGCCAAAGTACGCGATCCAGTTGACAACAGATTTTGATTTGAAGTCGGCAAGGTTCTGCGTCGTCGTTAGCCATAGCTCTTCGCTTACATTGGAGGACAACCTACAATGTAGGCGAACTTGTGTTCTTGGAGAACGTTCAAATCGTCTTTCCGCTTCTTGAAGCAACCCATCGTGTGTCCTATATCTCCTTCCTCTCCGATTTTTTCCCTGCAATATCCCTCTTTTCCCTCGTCGTTCGGTGCAGTGCGCGGTGATGGCCAGCAATCGCCCACACAACAGGTCCAGCCCCGTCAGGTTGCTTCTCACCGGCGGTGGAAGATGGTCCAGGGAAGAGGTATCTCGTTTCTACTTTAGATGGACTCGGGAACGCTTGTTCCAAGGTTCGTGATGTATGATGCTATGTGCAGTCCTGCTGCAGCTGGTGGATATCGAGGGCAGAATTAGCAAGTCGGAGGTCGCGAATTCAAGTGTGTCCAGCGCGCCATCCGTATTACGCAGGTATAGGTGGAAGGACGGTGGTTGTCGTCGCATGCGGGCACGACGAGGTCGAGGGAGTGTAGGCCGTGGAGACAGGCGGGTGTCCAGGCGATTGTCCAGGCGGTTGTGTTGCAAAAAGAGAGATCAAGAGAGCGACGATCTCAGAGCTCGGGCTCGACTGGGGTTTCAGAGCGAAACGAAAGAGTGTTGGGGAAGGGCGCGAAATTGAGGAGAAGCAAGAGCAAGGGGATTTTGACTACATCAGTGGCCGGCGTTCAACTTCAAACACTGGCTAGGATGGTATTTGGGGGGGGGAGGACATGATTGAGTGATTAGATGGGACCTTCCGCTTTAGCCAGGCGGTCGCAATATAGATACAGTATACTACAACAGGGCTTTCACGCGCCAGATGTGCCTCTGATATCAACGCCCTGTGGCACGGTTGCAGAGTTGGAGAATGGCGAGCATGGGTGGACAGGGCCTTCCAGGGAGAGAGAGTTGAACGAACAGTCTCTTGACCATTTTTTTTTTCCATCTCCATCATCATCATCATGGCTGGCATCACCCGAGGGTCCCTTGCATGCGGAACACGGGACTGTAACGTTATCGACACCGGAACTCGGAGCGCATCTCTAGCTTCCCCACAACCAAAGAAGGCGTTGCGGTCTCGTGGCTGCCCTCCAACCTCATCAGGGGCACGCCATTTTCCTACCGTCACCAATCATGCTTGCCACACCAGTCTTTGATGCAAACTGCGAGCCCCAGGCTGTCGTGTCTGTTGGCCAGTTTACGGTGACGACATGGACGGTGAGATGAAACGGCACTGGCGCCTGGTTGCGGGCAATGACAGTGTGCGGTGTGGTGGGCGGCGGGGAGGACCAGTGGGGATGGAGCGGGCGAAATTGCAATGGTGGGCGCTAAGGCTCCCCGCATCTCGCCAACAGAGACTCCTGACGCCATCTGGTGGAGATTCACTTGGCAAGGCACTGGAAAGATGAATGCCTACATGATTGGTATTTTTAACTCAATTCCTGTTATGAGTGATGGCTCGCGCATGCATCCCCGGATGTAGTCATCCTGAATGAGGCCTTCGTTACGCTGCCAGGTTCAAGTTTGAGTGAATTCAGGATTATAACCCGCTATCCGTCTGCCAATCTTAGATACTCAGTACACTGCAGCCTAGCATCAGCCACAGCACTGCAGTGCCAACAGTCTTCCTGCGACACCTTATATGGGAGTCCCCGTTACGCTCGGGTTATGAGTTGTCGGTGCACTGGGCCAAGAGGAGAGCCCAACCGTGATATCAACTGTCAGCGATGTGCGTCCACTACACCATCGTCTTCACATGATGAGAATTTTTCATTAACATCTGAGGCACAGTGAAGAGCGAATAGGCGGATAGGCGGATAACTGCTCTGACACCACACTGTGCGTGAAAGCTGAACATCATCAGTGAGTCAACACAGTTGTCCTGGGAGGCGGCTCTGCGTCAAAAACTCTACACCCCACCATCACCCCGCCATCCGCCATCCAAACCCCCGCCCTGCACCTGTTTGACCCCCCCATCCCAAATTTCTGGTCGACACATCCACACCAGGCGTCACACCAAACACCACAATCATGGCCGACCAAGCACCAGCTCAGGATACCCCCAATTTGCACCTCGATGAGGTGACTGGAGAAATGGTCTCCAAGTCCGAATTGAAGAAGAGGCAAAAGAAGAGGGAGGCAGAAAAGAAGAAGGTACCTGAAAATATTCGTTGGATACAAGGGTAACCCGCTGACAATCTCTACAGGCCGACAAGAAGCCTGTTGTCCCCGTCGTCGTGAAGAAGACGGAAGAAGGTCTGGATGAGACCAAGCTGACGCCCAATGTAAGCTCAAAGCTCACAGAGCTGGGGGATGATGGTTACTGACTTCTTACAGCAATACTTCGAGCTCCGGTCACGCACCATCAACAAGCTTCGCGAAACCAAGTCGCCAAACCCCTATCCGCACAAGTTCCATGTCAACGACCAGATCCCGGATATCGTCAAGGCGTATACCGGCCTCAAGAAGGGAGAGGTTAAGAAGGACGTGGAGGTGCGCATTGCCGGAAGAGTCCACTCTTACAGAGAGTCCAGCAAGAAGCTCCGTTTCTACGATGTCCACGCTGGGGGTGCCAAAATCCAGATCATGGCGCAAGCTCAAGAGGCGACCGGTGACTACATGGCTCAGCATGAGCATCTCCGTCGTGGAGACATTATCGGTATTGTTGGCTACCCCGGACGGACCAACCCCAAGGCGGAGGACAACCAGGGAGAGCTTTCCGTCTTTGCGAAAGAGGTCGTCTTGTTGACGCCTTGCCTCCGTGTTTTGCCTGATACCCATTACGGCCTCAAGGACCAGGAGACCCGATACCGCCAGCGTTATCTCGATCTCATCATGAACAACTCGAGCCGGAACGTGTTCTTGACTCGCAGCAAGATGATCAGCTATATCCGCAGCTACTTTGACGAGCGCGACTTCGTGGAGGTCGAGACTCCAATGATGAACGCTATTGCCGGAGGAGCTACTGCGAAGCCTTTCATCACCCATCACAACGAGCACGACATGGATCTCTTCATGCGTGTCGCCCCCGAGCTGTACTTGAAGATGTTGGTTGTTGGTGGCCTTGAGCGTGTTTATGAAATTGGCCGGCAATTCCGCAACGAGGGAATTGATTTGACTCACAACCCTGAGTTCACAACCTGCGAGTTCTACTGGGCTTATGCCGATGTCAACGATTTGATGAACGTGACTGAGGATCTTGTTTCTGGTATGGTCAAGAAGATCACTGGCGGTTACAAGACCAAGTTCCACACACAGACCGGAGAGGAGTACGAGGTGAACTGGGAGGCACCGTGGCGGAGGGTAGACATGATTGGTGCCCTTGAGGAGGCAACTGGCAAGACGTTCCCTCCTGGCGACCAGCTCCACACCAAGGAGACGAACGATTTCTTGAAGCAGATTTGCGCTGAGCACAAGATTGACTGCTCACCTCCTCAGACCAACGCTCGTCTTCTTGACAAGGTAATCCTTCCATCAAGTGTGTGATTGCGCAGATAGTTGATTATTTTGACAGCTTGTCGGAGAATTCATCGAGGAAACCTGCATCAACCCCACCTTCATCACTGGTCATCCTCAGATGATGTCGCCTCTCGCCAAGTATCACCGTGACCGTGCTGGTCTTTGCGAGCGTTTCGAGGCATTTGTTTGCAAGAAGGAGATTGTCAATGCTTACACCGAGTTGAACGATCCATTTGATCAGCGCTTGCGTTTCGAGGAGCAGGCCAGGCAAAAGGATCAGGGTGACGATGAAGCTCAGCTCATTGATGAGAACTTCTGCACCAGCTTGGAATACGGTCTCCCGCCGACGGCTGGCTGGGGTATGGGTATTGATCGTATGGTCATGTTCCTCACAGACAACTACAGCATCAAGGAGGTTTTGGCTTTCCGTACGTGCCCCTATCCTGACATATGAACAAATGCTTACAGGTGTGCAGCATTTATGAAGGATGATCACTCCGAGAAGAAGACCGCTGCTGAAGTGGTTGGCATCGAGCCTCAACCGTCAGTATCATTTCCTAGTAATGGTAAGGAAGATGCTGATATGGGTGGCAGAGTCGAGAGCGTTGGTGAACTCCAGTCTCCAGGAGCTTAAACGGAATAGACAACGGTGGTTCTGGGATTCCCGGGGGAGAGAGTTGAAGATTGTGCATGTGGAAGTTTCGGTGCGCTAGTCATGTTTGCATGTATGCCATGTTAAGAAACAACAGGCTTTGAGGATCAGGCATCTAAGCTCTCGTAGTTTTGATTCAATGACGATAACACTGCAGGCGTGGATTGTTGCGTGGCTATTTTTTCCATTGTTGTGATTCGAGTGACCAGGGATGAGGAAATGGAGCAAGAAAAGAACACGTTCTCACATGGATGTGCTAGGCGGGACCATCTCCACCGCACCTCCCCGTCCTCCATCGCTGCATCCACCCTCAGTCCATCAAGAGCTGCAACTCCACACCACAGCTCTACTCCTCCGCTCCCTCACTCTCGAGCTCTCGCCCCCAGGCCAATTCCATCTACCGACCCATACCTCCCTCCCCTGTCTCTCATCCGACAACAATCTGCTGTCCCCTCACTACCCCCCCGCGCCGTAAGCTCGAGTCGTCCTACCCCCCCTAGCTCCCCCCATGGATGCCGAACAGCAAAAAGATATTTGGATCGCCGAAGAGGAACGAGATGGCGTTCGCTTGAGGTTTGTGTGGTCCAGCCCTGAAAGGATGGAGAGCAGTGGGAGCTGTCCGATAAGGTGGGGTGGTTGCTAAGCTTGTGCCTCGATAGTTGGAATGTCTTCCCATTGAACCGCCTTGAGTCAAGTCGTCTCGTCGTCCCCATTGGTGTCCTCTATACGCCCCTCAAGGAAAGAGAAGTTCCTCAGCCGCCTGTCCAGTATGAGCCGGTTACTTGCAAAATGCCGTGTCGGGCTGTTCTCAATCCGTATTGGTAGGTTATCTTTGGATGGCAACGAGCCGACCCCGAACTAATGAGTTCGCACAGCCAAGTCGATGCCCGTGCAAAGCTTTGGATCTGTCCGTTCTGCTTGCAGAGGAATCAGCTTCCTCCTCATTACAAGGACATTGGCCCGAACGCATGGCCCCTTGAGCTCTCCCCAGGGTACTCGACCATTGAGTACAAGCTCGCTCGCCCCGCCACAGCACCTCCGATCTTCCTCTTCGTCGTCGACATATGCCAGGATGATGATGCTCTCAAGGCCCTGAAGGACTCCTTGATCATGAGCTTGAGCTTGCTGCCGCAGCATGCGCTCGTCGGCCTGATCACCTACGGGACCATGGTGGGTGTCAATGTGATCGGTTTTTTGAATGATATTCTGACTGCATGTAGACTCATGTTCATGAGCTTGGATACACGGAATGCGCCAAATCCTATGTCTTCCGTGGAAACAAGGATTACCAGGCCAAACAGGTCCAGGAGATGCTCGGCCTTCTGACCCCCGGAATGCGTCCTCAACAGCCCATGGTCCCCGGACGTCCCCAACAACACCTCCCGCCTTCTTCCCGCTTTTTGCTCCCGGTTCAACAATGCGAGTTCCAGCTTACCAATGTCCTTGAGCAGCTTCAAAGGGACCCTTGGCCGGTTGCGAGTGACAAGCGTCCCCTGAGATGTACCGGCGTTGCTTTGAGTGTGGCTATTGGACTCCTTGAGACGTCGTTCCCGAATACTGGTGCTCGAGTCATGCTGTTCTCTGGCGGTCCTGGTACTGAGGGGCCTGGTATGGTGGTTGCACCGGAGCTCAGGGAGCCTATCCGTTCTCATCATGATATTGAAAGGGACAATATCAAATACTACAAGAAAGCAGTAAAGGTAGATTTTCTACTCCGGATTTTGAATATTTGTCTGATGCACGTGTAGTTCTACGACACCCTCGCCAAGCGATCCGCCCACAACGGACATGTTGTGGATATCTTTGCTGGCTGCTTGGATCAGGTCGGATTGCTTGAGATGAAGTCACTCCCTAACTCAACAGGTGGTCATATGATTTTGACCGACAGTTTCACATCTTCCATGTTCAGGCAAAGTTTTGTCAAGATCTTTGACAAAGATGGTGATGACAACCTTCTTATGGGCTTTAATGCCTCGCTGGAAGTTTTGACAACGAAGGAGTTGAAGGTTACCGGTTTGATTGGCCACGCCGTCTCCCTCAACAAGAAATCAGTGTCCGTTGGTGAAACGGAAGTTGGTATTGGCAACACATGCTCATGGAAAATGTGCGGTATCACCCCGTCGTCGTCATTCGCGACTTACTTTGAGACTGCCGCACAAGCTGGACCAGCCCAGCCTCAACAAGGTCCTCAGAAGGGTTTGATTCAGTTCTTGACATACTATCAACACTCCTCTGGCCAGTATCATCTGCGGGTTACCACGATCGGTCGCGACATGAGCGGGCCCTCTGGAGATCCTTCCATTGCACATTCGTTTGACCAGGAAACGGCTGCAGTGTTGATGGGACGTATCGCTGTGTTTAAGGCTGAAGTCGACGACGGACCTGACGTCCTCAGATGGGTGGATCGTATGTTGATCCGGCTGTGCTCGAGATTTGCAGATTACCGGAAGGACGACCCTACCTCATTCAGACTGGACAAGAACTTTAAGCTTTATCCTCAATTCATGTTCCACTTGCGGCGAAGTCAGTTCCTGCAAGTCTTCAACAACTCTCCCGACGAGACCGCCTTTTATCGACATGTTTTGAACACGGAAGATGTGAGCAACTCGCTCGTCATGATACAACCTACTCTCGATTCCTACACTTTCGACGAGCCTCCCCGACCTGTTCTCCTGGACTCCACCTCTATCCAGCCCAACACCATTCTCCTTCTCGACACCTTCTTCCATATTCTCATCTTCCACGGCGAAACCATTGCCGAATGGAAGAAGGTTGGTTACCAAGACCAAGAAGGTTACGAAAACTTCAAGGAGCTTTTGGAGCTCCCCAAGGAAGACGCAAAGGAACTCATCGCCGACCGCTTCCCTCTACCACGCTTCATCATTTGCGATGCTGGTGGCTCACAAGCACGTTTCTTGCTGTCGAAACTCAATCCTAGCACCACTCACACGACAGGTGCTTACGGAGGCGTGTCGCAGAACGCCCAGACGATTTTCACGGATGATGTGTCCCTCCAAACGTTCATGGAGGCGTTGATGAAGTATGCCCCTCCATCCCCGAGAATTTTCTAAACACGAGCTGACTGAGATTGTAGACTTGCCGTGACGGGTACAAACTAAAGAATGCGAATAGCCAGGTGTGATGTCGGGGTATTTGGATGTGGGATTAGAGTCGTCGATCTCCTGGATCGGGGGTTGATGTCGGTTGTTTGATGTTTGCGTCTGTTTGGGGGCACGGGGTGTGCGAGTGGGTGAGCGACGTGTTGGTGGTGATAGGAGTGATGGGGGTCTCTGATCGGGTCGGTCCATATTTTTGCCTTAGTTGCGTGGGGCTGTAATTTGTGTTTTTCTCGTTCGTATGCACTTTTTTCTTGTTCTAGTGACTTCAAGATGCATTCTTGGGGTGTTTGTGTCCATCACCTGTTCACCATGCGTTCATGAGCTCAGCCAATCTCATATTCTCCCCCAAAGCCACAGACGACAAGACAGCATCATACCAGGTCTTCATGAGAAGTGAGACTACATTTCTATACGTAACTACGCTACAATTTTACATTTCAAAATCATGTGTAGAACCCGCCTTTACCATCACCCATCACCCATCACCCATCACCCATCACCCATCACCCATCACCCATCACCCATCACCCATCACCCATCACCCATCACCCATCAACATCAACATCAACATCAACATCAACATCGACATCGACAAACACATCCACCGCAACAAAAGAGAACGAAAAACAGGTGAAAACAACAAAAAAAACAGAAAGAAAAAAACATTAACCCCCATCTCCCCTCTCCTTTCTTCAAAGACAAAAAAATCATATGTATCAACAATGGGTGGATGGACAGGTCATCTTTTTCTTCCATCCATTCTGGCAGTCAGACAGGCAAGCAGGGCTTCAAACCAACAGCCAGGAAATGCGTGTGGTTATAACTAACATTTTTAAATAAAACACACGTCCGCCATCAGCCATACCCAACAACCAACAAACAAACAAACAAATAAATAAATCCAGGACGAATGAATGAATGAATTGAAAATGGAAAATATAAAAATCTTATTTCCAATCCAATCCAATCCAGTTCCAAAAGCACACACAAAAAAAAAAAAAAGACGTGAACGTGATAGAGCAAGAAGATTTCAAAAGACGACGAAAAAGAGAAGAAGAAAAAAACACCTAAAACGCCCCGCTTTGAGAGTTAAGAGAGAGACAGAGAGGAGGAAGAAGAAGAAAAACGGTTTATAAGCGGAAGAAACAAAACAAACCGAAAAAAAACAAACAAAAAAACTCCTCAATCTGCACAACATACAACGCAACGAAAAGGTTGCTTCTCATTTTATCATTAATAACCCCCCCGTTGTCTAAGTCACGAAAACCACCTTCCATAACCCCCTAAACCCCCCCAGATCCTGACACACACAACCTCCCCACACCTCAGCTCCATCTACCGTGCTTCGCCGATACCCCCGAACGATTGCCGCTTAGTGCTTGGTCCCGAGTGTGTCGACTCCATACGTGCCAAGAGAGCCGCGGACGTAAAATCGCTTGACGCCTCAAAACTCGCGCGAGTTCGTTCCATTGACGATCTTAGTCGATCAAAGCTAGGACGTGCGCGATCCATGCTTGGTCGATTTCGTTCGAGAGAGAAACGTTTTGGCGTGAAGGCGCCAGTTCCAGGATAGCCTGACCCGTCAGTGCCATCACTACCATTGCCACTGCCACGCTTGCCTCTTGTAGTGGCGGTTGGAGCCACGCTTGGTGGGTAGATTGGGCGAAGCTCGTCGTCCCGTTCATACATTTCGGCGGGTGACGAGTCGGGGAGGTCGGAGCTGAGGGAGGTTATTTTCATTTCGATCGGTTTCGGGCCTTTGCCATAGAGGTAGTCGAACTTGCCCTGGCGGACTTGCTCTCGGATAATGTCGACATCGCGGGGGAAGAAGAGCTTTTGTACGACCTTTGCGGACATTCGGGGGAGCAAACAAACAATAACCGTCAGCAGAGCAGTAGCCCAGAACGACAGGGCGCCGTAAACCTGTCCAGCCGCTCCGAAGAAAAGTCCGACAGATGGGAACTGCGAATAAATAGCGGTCCACGGCCAGATGAGCAATGTACTGATGGCGACGATCAACACAAACAGCCAGTCCCAACGGTACTGGTTGATCAGAACGTAAGTGTTGACAACCACGACAGCAGAGCATGCCACATAAACTCCCATTTGCTCGCGACCAGCCAACTCGTGACCGCTACCGCTAGCAAACCCTCCAAGATAGAAGATAAGGTACGTCATAAAGAAACACATAACGGAGTGATAAATGCCGTCAAGCATGTAAATCCAGAACTTTGTCTGCGTCCATTCGAGCCTGAGGATTCCACGGCGATACAGTTGCGGAACCGCAAGAGAAACCTTGTCGTCCACGTCTTGGTCCAAAATACCCATCAAGATGACAGGCAAAGAGGTGAAAGCCAAGTTGTAAAGAAGAATATAGGTATATTCGAAGAGGTAGGATCCATCAAAGCTGTTGTAAAGCTGGTACCAGAACAGGGCGAATGTCCACACGATATTCTGTGCTGTGGTTAGCAAGGCGCTTGAACCAAGATGGGTCCCTGAATTACCTTGTAGAAGAAGTTGGCTGTCATCTCGCCCAATCTCCTATAAGACCATCGACCATGAACCAAAACCAGTCGTCCGAGATATCTAAACTGTCCAATAGCATAATCGGAGCACATAACAGCCTGTCTTCCCTCTTCACCGGCAATACCGACACCAACATCTGCTTCCTGAATCATGGCAACATCGTTGGCACCTATCAAAGTTAGTCAAGTTTTCGAGTCTCGCATAAAGAAGTCACTCACCATCGCCAATAGACAAAGTCATAACATCCAAACCCTTCTTTACCATCTGGCAAACAGCAGCTTTCTGACTAGGGCTGACACGGCAACACAAAACAGCCTTACATTGCTTGCACAGGAGCAAAAACTTTGTCTTGAGATTCTCGTCCAAAACCAGTTTGAGAGCATCTCCGTCAATGACGAGTGCATGAGTCTGTGCAGGGGGGCTGTGATCCTTCTTAGCGGCTTCAAGCTCTTCTGCGGATCCCGTCATATTGAAGTGCTTCATTAGATTCTCATCGAGCATCGCCTCCGCAGCTTCAAGGTTGTCTTCCTCGACCTTGAACACGATAAGATCCATATTGTTGTCCAATAGATTGCAAGAGAAACCAATATTGATGGCAGTTTCGACCTTGTCGCCAGTCAACACCCATAATTTGATTCCTGCCTCTGCAAGAAGGGCGATTGTGTCTGGAACACCATCTTGGAGACGATCCTCGATGGCAGTACCTCCGAGCAGCCAAAGGTCCTGTTCAATGGCATCGGACACTTCATCGAGTTTCTGCTCTCGGTCATGAACCGCTGCAGCCGCCAAGTCGTGCTGCATGCTCCAAGTCTTGTATTCTTGCTCGGAAAGTTCTTTCTCGGCGATGCACAGAGTCCGGAGCCCTTCACGGGCAAAAACTTCCAAATGCTGGGCGGTCTCTTGTCGAAGCTCGACCTGCTCTCCTCTTCGCAGCCTCGAGTAGATGATACTGTCTGCACCTTTGCAAAAGAGCATGATTTTTCCAGTGTCGGGCATCCTGATGATGGCGCTCATACGTTTCCGGGAAGAGTTGAATTCCAATGTGCTGAGAACTTCAAAATGTTTCTCCTCACCCTGCACGTTCACCACAACCCCGTTCTGGGACCGTTCAACAAGACTATACCCACAGTCCCGGGCAGTGGCGACAAGAGCAGCTTCATCTGGTGACTGGGCCTTAAGTTCGATAGTCGGAGGGTCGTTGGAAATTCTATCAGGCAGAACAGTGTGACATAGAGCCAAGACAAGCATGAAATGGGCATTGGCCTCGGCCTGTTCTTGTCCACTGTTGCCTCTAAGATCGGAAACGAAGTCGGAGGAGACAAAGGTGACTTTATCGTCGTGAAGGTACGGATTGTCTGACAGCTCCCTGAGACCCTTAATCATCGATTCGCGGTCCTGTGCAATCTCGGCCCGTCGTTGTTCTCCAATCAATTCAACGTCCTTGCCCTGACGCTTCTCCATCCCAGCTTGAGCCTCGGTGTATGCTTCTCCGTATGGTATGCCGTTAACACTACACTTCTTGAACTCCATGACGTTTTGTGTGAGTGTGCCGGTTTTGTCAGAGAAGATGTACTCGATCTGTCCGAGGTCGTCTGAAATGTTCCATGACTTGGGCGTACAAGGGTAGTCGAGCTTGTCATAGTACATATCAACGTCGCTGTATATAAAGAAAGCCTGGGCGAGTTTGATGATTTCGATACTGATGTACAACGAAATCGGGACCAAGTTCTGGAACAATATTACAGCCGTCCAAAAGGTGACAATGCCATCGACCGGCGGGCTTCCGCCGATAGACCCAAATTCGAAAAAATTGAGCGATTCGTTTCCTTTTGACCATATGACACCTTGGACGATGCCGGAAATCAGACACATGCCGAGAAGGATCATGAAGTTGACGATAACCTGCGATATTTCAGCATCCATCAAGTATCTAACAGTGTTTTTTGACAACATACGTTCCAATTAAGCTCCCTAGTGATTCGGCTTCGCTTCGACGGCGTAATACCGGCGTTCATCATAATCTTGGTCTCATCACCAGTGAAAGCGACAATTCCAATGCACCAATCAGTGTTGCGCAACATGCAGCCTCGAAGTAGCAGGTTATTAATAGACACAGGCTCAGCCATCTCCGTTCCAGGCTTCTCCGGGTCGGTCGGATCTTTTTGTGTCCATTTGATCACTCCGCTGTAAGAGTACAAATTGGCATGGGGGGCCTCGCTTTCTAAAACAAACGTTGCGGATTCACAGTCCTTTGCGTGGCGAATCCTCCTTGTAGCGCGCAATGCATTCCGAACCTTCAAATTCGTTTCACCATCCAAATTTTTCGTTTCCACATAACAAGCTCCATCAACGTCGGATGTTGACATAATGATGATATCCGCAGGAATCTCCTCGTCATTATATATCCGTACAAAATCGCCGACTCGCACATTTTTCCAATAGTCGCTCTTAAATCTAGCCTTTTCCGGGCACTGTTTATGCGGATCCATGACGTTTCCATTGTCTCGTGATGATATGTTATTTCGTTGCCCACCGGCGCTTTGTCCTGGGATCTGAAGGAAATTGGATGTCGATGGAGAGCGAGGGGCCTCGTGAGCATCGGCTTCTTTGAGAGTCGGGGCGAACGAGAAACGGGATTTATCGGGGCCAGGCGAAGAAACCGGAGTCATCTGTATTGATTCAGAAGCAACAGTATACACGGAAGCCCTGGTCTGACTTCTTTCAAGCCCAAGGACTTCATGAGGGTCCACGCCCTTCCTCTTCAGTTTCTGGACCTTGTAGTATTTTGAGAGAGCTCGCAGACCCCGGGATGTCGCCTTCTTGAATTGCCTCCAATATGATATGTTCTCATCTGTGACATTCGGATTTTCCCAATCAACGAGAAGATGAACTGGGGTATTATTGAGCTCGTTATCGAGATTTGTTCGGCGATAGTCTTCGATGGCGTCCTTGATGGCCGTTACAAGGAGAATAAAAATAAGGGGTATACAACCGATTTCGGGATTCGAGGCTCCAAAAATTGGGAAAATCTAAATCTCCATCAGCCAGAACATGGGATCATGGCAAACACAAACTTACAGCAAGGATAGTGACGAAAAGGAAATAGACGTTTGCGATATTGTGGAATTGAAGCCACAAATTTTTGGGTATGAAGATGAGTGGTGTATACTTTGCAGTCCGAATTTTGTTCCGTGAAAACTGCTGGACTGGCGAACCATCTTCGTCCAATAGCTCAGGAGCCAGCGGGGTATTGACGAAGACACGCCTAGGGGTATCCTCCTCCGCACCATCGACCGCAGGCGGCCCCGCTGACGACGTAGGCCGGGATCCTCCAAAGTTTTGCCCAGCTTGCTCCAGATCATCCTCTTCACCCTTTTCCGCCTTGCGTCTTGACAATGCCCGCATGATGCTGTGTCGTTTCTTTCCACCCTCGGTGGCGTTGTGTCGTTGCGTAGCCCATCGTAGCCGTTTCGTTGCGGGGGGCTTTGGCATGGCTCAAGTGTCGGCGTTGGAGCCAGTGCTCCAAACTGCGAGGGGGAAGCTTTGATCGGGGTTGGTTTGATGCTTATTCGATGGGTTACGACTAGTCAATCGAACAAGATAAGCACCTTCTAGAAATCACCCGTCAAGCGCGCTTTTTAGGGGAACAATCGCGTCGGTTGATACTGCAGCTGCGCCGACACCGCCGGATGTCAGGCAGACCAAGATTACTGGAAATGTTGTAATACTGTAGAGTTGGGCCGGAGCCTTAAAAGCGTCGGGACCCAGTGGCGGCTGGTGCGTAAAGCTTCGCGGCGAAGGGGCGGAGGAGAAGGTAAGCGCGAACGACGGGGCGTATGTGTAGTTCTTCGGGCCAGCGATCAATCCAGATTTGGGGAGCGAGTTGATGGGTGATTTGAGGGCAGTGCAGGGAGCGCGTCGTCGTTATGTCGTCGTCGTCGCCAGGAGAGGGAGTGAAGCAGGAGTGGATCTTTTTGTGGACGAGTAAATACGGGGGAGAGTGTGATTAAACGATAGGTTAAACGGTCGGCGATGAGCGGGATAGATGGTGAAAGGAGCGAGAAGGGCTCGACGGGAAGAGTAGAAGATGAGCGGCGATGGAGAGAAACGTCGGCGGCGAGCGGATCGAAGGGGGTCGAGGAGAGCTTTCTGAGGGAGGAGGCGACGGTTTCGAAAGATTTGGATCCGGGAAAGACGGGTTCTGGGGGGATGGGAGGCAGCCGGTGTTGGCGTTGCGGGCGTTGCGGGATCCGTTGCAGCCGAGAGCAACAGCTGCAGTCCAGCGCCTTGGGTAGGGAGGGACGTCACAGCTGGTCACCCGCCGGCGCAGAAGGCAGCGAGAAGGCTGACGCTGATGGTGATGGTGATGATGATGACGACGATGATGTTGATAATGAGAATAGATAGATAGATGGAAGATAGTGCACGGATGATGACTGAGGCCTAATGGCTGACGATCATGGACAAGTCAAAGAGCAGCCAGCCAACTCGGATGCCGTGGCCTCTGGGGAGGAGGCAGCATAGCAGCAACAGCGCGTAGTGAAGCTGTTAGCGCCTCCATGCCCATTACTGCCTCGTCGTATAGTATCGTGCTCACGGCATGTCACCCGCGGACTGGTGCCAATCCAATGCTGGTGCATTTGCGATGTTGATGCTTCTGCTGTCGCGGCGACGGCGAAGGGAGAGACGGACAAAGAGGCGTCCGGGCCTTTGATTGGGAATTGCCTGGCCGCCTCTCCCACCACACCTCGTCTACAATCCGTGCCAACAACACTATCCCACAATGCCCATGCAGACAGAAATATCATCTCTGTGTGTGTGTGTGCGTGCCCTGCGGAAGACACAGTTGACGATTGGCCAACAGCGCAAATTGCTCCGCCGCCGCGATTTACACTCACGCTATGGTCCCTGGACGTGGTACGTAACCCTCCGCCAATTTCGCCGCAGCCATATACGAGTGCCATCAGCCTCGTATATATTAGTGAACGCATACCTACACAGTTTGCCCCATTGGAACAATCGCTGAGAAGAATAGCACCCATCACAAGAGAACCTGCGTACCGGCACCTCAATTTCAGGCATCCAGGGTCCACATGCGCTATGCGCATTCGACTGTGGCTTTCCCCCAATGCCCAAGCTCACAGCCTTGCTGTCAGCAGAGAGTCGAGTTTAATCGTCGTCGCCGGCGTCCGCCATCGTTTCCTCTAACAACAACCAAGCTCATCATCACCCTTGCAAGTTTGCGCCGAGTGCTTTTGCTTTGCTTTGTCTCCTTCCATTCCTCCTCCCATCTCTTTGTTCGTTTCCGCACGCGGAGGTGTGTTCCACAAACATTCCGGAGCTTCATCATCATTCCATGCGCCTCGTTTCGAGATGTTCATGTTGATGACATGCCTTCTCCCACTTTCCGTTCCCATCAATCAACTTTATGGGTGCTCACCCCCCCTGTTTGTACTGTATTAATGCTCGCGCGCTAAAAAGGCCTAGCCATCATCGCCCAGGTTCTGCCCAAAAGGGCTGCATGAGCTTCTCGAAATCTGCTTTGTAAGCTATGCTTTCGGAGCCTGGAAGGTTTTGTTTCCGATGCAGACCTTCCAGAATGGTACTTTGGCCGAAAAGGTTCTCGTTCAGGATGAACTAACCCAAGTTAACGCTGGAAGAGAAGGTTGTCACTGTGCGGCTTTTTTTGAAATCATCAATTTTGACTCCCATGATGTGCAACACAGCGCGTAGTTATTAATACTCGAAGGTACTAGTCTGTAGGCGCGGGGGATGCCGCTTTCAATTGTATTCGAGTCTTTTTGGGCCTGCAATCATAGGTGCCGGTATTGAATGATGATGCGAGTGCTATATCATGATATTGCTTGTCATTCTTGGTCTTGTCAGTCACAAATTGAAAGCAAATCAGCTCATCCCCGATTCATTTGTTCAACGCACGATGGACCGCACAAAACATTGTATTCTACGGTGCACGGTCATATTATTATCTAAAGAGCAATATCTCCTTACAACTTCTGGTATTCTGTTCTCATGGTTAGTTGAGCCTTTATCAAAACAGCAAAGACACTTACCCAGCTTGCCCTCCAACTTCTTGGCCTCGGCGACCTTCCTCACAGCCTTGGACATGTCCTCCTGCGTGATGGCATCCCGTTCCTCCCGAATAGCAAACAACCCAGCCTCTGTCACCACATTACGCAAATCGGCACCATTCAGCCCGTCACTCATCTTGACCACAGCCTCATAGTCTATTTCACCCTCCTTCCGCACTGATGCTGCATGAATCTTGAGAATCTCCATCCGTCCAACCTCATTGGGGAGCGGGATTTCAATCTTTCGGTCAAGACGACCAGCTCGCAGCAGGGCCGGGTCAAGAGTATCTGGTCTGTTGGTGGCCATGATGATCTTCGTCTTCCCCAGATAGTCGAAACCGTCCAATTGGTTAAGAAGCTCCATGAGCGTCCGTTGAATTTCGCGATCGGCCGAGGTACCCTCGCTAAAACGCCGTCCACCAATGGCATCAATCTCGTCCATGAAGATGATACACGGCTCGTGCTCCTTGGCATATCCAAACATTTCTCGGATTAAGCGCGCAGACTCGCCAATATACTTGTCAACGATGGCAGACGATACCACTTAAAGCGGGTTAGTAGTGGAAAATGTGGATCAATTTCCAGGCTCTCACCTTTCAAAAAGTTGGTCTCCAAGCTACTCGCCACAGCCCGCGCGAGCAGAGTCTTTCCTGTCCCTGGAGGACCATATAGCAAAACACCCTTCGGTGGTTTGATTCCGACCCGCATGAAGAGTTCCGGGTTCTTCAGAGGCAACTCGATGACTTCTCGTAGCTCACGGATCTGGTCGTTGAGACCTCCAATCCCACCAAACGACACCTGTCCGGGATCCTCGAGCGACATGTTGTACACCAGGGGGTCGACCTCGCGGGGAAGCATTCGCATGATCGTCAAGGTTGTCATATCAAGAGCTACTCGTACGCCCTGCTTTAGCTTCGCTTTATCGACCTTTGACCGACAGCCGACAACATAACGTGGTCCAGAGGATGCCTTAACGATGACTGTGACGGTCAGCTTGGTCTAGGCCGATTCGGAGATTGTAGCTCACATCGCTCCTCATCAAGCTGTTTCAACACCTCGCCGATGATCTGTCCAACGCTCTGTAACGCTTTGATGTTTTCTTCTGTTTTGTCGAAGTCCTTCTGCAGTTCTTTTATCTCCATGCGAATGGTTTTGAGCTTAGCGTCCCATTCTCGGTGTTCCAAGAGCTAGACAAAGTGTGTTCCGTCAGTATTTGCTGCCGTCTCCACAGAGCTCGCAAACCCGGAGGTCCCAACCTTCTCTTTGTACTGCGCCAACGCCTGCTCTCTCTCCGGGTCGGCTGACATGGCTGTGGGGTTTTGAGGGCTGTTTCTAGATAAAACTGAAGCTTTCGAGATGCGGGGAGACGAAGCGATGATACAACAGATGTGATTGCGAGCGAACGGCGATGGCGGAAAGGTGTCGGGAGTGTCGAGCAACGACCCAAGCTCGCGGGAGCAATGATGCGGCTGAGTAAGCGATTCGTCCCACCATAGGTCACATGATGCACACGTGAGATATGCACCTCACAGGGACCAGGGGAAGCACCAATGGAGTGGTCTAGAGCAGCACCATACCACCTCGAACGGTTCTTGCTTCACATCCTTCTTTCTCTTCACCACACTCCTTTTCCCACGACACTGTCTGCTACAGCTGCGCAATGTCGACCGCCGTTCTTTCCTCCGCCGTAGAGACCGTTCCGTCCAAGTCGAAGGCTTCTTCAGAGTCCGAATCCCTAGATTGGCTATGGGTATGTTCAACTGTTTGCTCCTTTTCAGCGTGAAGCTTTTCTTGGAGCTAACATGAACTTCACAATTAGACTTATCAAGAAGAACCTCATCGCACCAGGCGCATGCAGATTATCAAAGCTCATCCTGAGGTTTGTGCTCCAAGCTATAGCTCTTTGCATGGAACTTTACTGATCAACAGCAGGTCACCAAGCTCTGTGGCCCGGAGCCCCTCACCAAATATGTCGTCCTCCTTGTTGTATCCATCCAGCTCGCCGCTGCCTTCCTTTTGCGCAACTCTCCCGTGTTCTCCTGGCCATTCTTCCTCACCGCATACGTTGTTGGAGCCACCGCCAACCAAAACCTCTTCCTCGCGATCCACGAGATATCACACAACCTTGCATTCCGCTGGCCCATGGGCAATCGTCTTCTGGCAATCTTTGCCAATATTCCTATCGGAGTGCCCTACAGCGCCGCATTTAGGGTGAGTTTCATAGTTCCTAGGATATTTGAGTAGCTTCTGATTGCTGGTTTCAGCCGTACCATCTGATGCACCACAAGTCTCTTGGTGTTGAAGGCGTCGATACCGATCTCCCAACTAAGCTTGAAGCTGTCTTCCTCAACAGCATTCTCGGGAAGGCCTTCTTTTGCACCTTCCAAATCCTCTTCTATGCCCTTCGCCCCATTTTTGTCGTCCAACTGCCATTCACCGACATCCATCTCCTCAACCTCGTTTTTCAATTGTCCTTTGACGCTGCCGTTGTCCACTTCTTTGGATGGAATGCGATGATTTACTTCCTTGCCTCCTCATTTCTTGCCGGGTCACTCCACCCATGCGCTGGTCACTTCATTGCTGAGCACTACGTTTTTGAGAAGTCCACCCCGTCCCCGCGGGATGCTGTCTCGGATGGACCGGCGCCCCCCGAAACATACTCCTACTATGGCCCGCTCAATTTCTTCACTTACAATGTTGGATTGCACAACGAGCATCATGACTTCCCCGCGGTCCCATGGACTCGGTTGCCGAAACTCCGGGAAATCGCTAAGGAGTTTTATGAGCCGCTTCCGACGCACACCAGCTGGTCATACGTAATCTTCCAGTTCATCACAGACTGTGATGTTACCTTGTGGAGTCGGGTAAAGCGTGAACAGAAAGGAAAGGCAAAGGTTGCGGACTGGACTGATGCTGAACTCGAGGTGAAGGACGAAAAACATTGCAAGTCTCAATGAATTTTCTTTGGCGTTTTTGGGTTGTCAATCATACGTTTTTTATAATGGCTAGACTTTTTTCGATGGGATGGTTAGGGATGTGGGGCTCGGAAACATGGTTGATATAAATGAGATACCCGGCGAATAGAAAAAAATGATGTGTAAAATGCTCATAAGTAATACAAACACATGGTATTTTGCGACAGGTTCACCTAAGGATCTGCCTCATTAGAAGATGCAATCCTGCACAGAAATCCAAGTGTTGCTGTTCGACACCACATCCTCCATGAAACCCATTTTCAATACAAGGGGAAACAACAACCCCAACAAAGCGCTCGACCAACATGAGGTGATCGGCAGCGACTCTATCCTTCCATTTCTTTTGGACAATCTGCCATCACCAAAGAACCCTCCTTTCCAACCCACCCCAAACTTCAACGCATCATGATTTTTCCGTAATTTTCCTGTATATGTTCCCAGCAATATCCTCCGTGCGCTCCCTCACTCTCACAACATCCAAGTGCATGGCCCATTTGTACGCATTTCTCAGCTCCGAGTTCCACCGATCCTTCACGTCCTCCAACGGCCGGGGGATTTCGACATATGGCACAAGCGCCTGGGTACGTTTCGACGCATCGACGGTAGCTTCAAGGATCGCACATGATTCCCGGAGGGTATGGGAGTTCCGCTGAGTTTGGCGGGCGAGCTGGGAGGTGGCGAGGTAGATGACCGAAGAGCTGAGGACAACGCCTCCAATCTATTCGCGCAGTCGCGTTAGTTGTCGTTCCAGGACCGTCAAAAATCCAGCGAAACCCACAAAGCCGCTGAGGCGCCCCATGACTGCGGAGGAGGTTTTGGGCGGGTGTTGGAATTGAGTGTCGGGTGTTACTTGGTGATGTCGGCGAAAGCTGGTAGTTCGTCGTCGTGATGCAGCGGGTAACCACCCCCACCAACCCGAACCAAAAAATCCACTAAGCTGTTACTCCACGAACTTCAACACCTCCGGACCGCCGCCCGCAGTGTTCCTGCTCCTCTCGCGACCTCGCAGCTACCCCCGCCGCCGCCGTCGCCGTCGTCGCAATGGCCTACACGAAATACCGCCACTTCAATCGCTCGTCGGCGCATCGGCAGGCGATGTTGCGCAATCTTGTCACTTCCTTGATCAAGCACGAGTCTATCTCGACAACATGGCATAAGGCGAAGGAAGCACAGCGGTTGGCGGAAAAGTGTATTACTCTGGCGAAGAAGAATACTGCCGTGACGCGGATGAAGGCGGAGGCTATTCTCTATGTATGTGTGTTGTGTGGTCCATTCGGGGGGAGGGGGTTCTCAAATCATAATATACTGACTCGCTGCATATGTAGTCCCCCCATGAAAATGGACCAAAGCTCTTCAAGACCCTCGTTGAACGTTACCGCGAACGGCCAGGCGGATATACTCGTGTGCTCAGAATACCCCCGCTCAAGGACGATCAAGCCGAATCAGCAATTCTCGAGCTCGTCGACGGTCCGAAAGATATGCGCTTTGCTATGACAGCGAAGACGGTGGCTCGGGCAAACAAGGAGGGCAATGAGTTGAACCAAATCACCGTGAGGAACATTAAGAAGGTGACAAAGTTCAGGAAAGATGGAGAGGCTGAGTTGCAGAAGTTGGTGGATACGTTCAAAAGTTGCCAAATGGTCTAAGGAAGTGAGTTGGGGAGTTGGGGAGGTGTGGTTATGTGTATATCAAGAAGTTGAAGGATGCCGCTGTACAATACAATACTATGCATACATTCGGGTATAAAATTAAGTGCAATAGAGACCGGAAGGCCATATGCGAATATAAAGACATCTCCAAAACCAACGCCCTCTAAACAACAATGCACAGAAGCCCGGCAACAAAAGCGCTAATGAGACCAACGGAGCTGATGGTGTGAAGGGCCGCGCCGGAGTCAACATCGTCTTCGTCGGAATCAGCGTCGTCGTTGGAGGAGCCAGATCCGCTTGTGCCCTTGTCGGTGCTGCCAGTGTTGCTAAAACGCTGCGTATTAGTCGTATGATTTTGCAGTTTGGGATATAGGAGACAAACGTGGAGTTGCCCTTGGAGCTGCCCTTAGAGTCCTCATCTTCATCCTCAACTAGTATCATGTCAGCGCCGGACGCATGAATTGGCGTGATGAGGCCGTACCAAGAAGCGCAGTTTGGCCTTGGGCCTTGCAAGTGGTTTGGAAGTGGGAGACAGCGTCTTCGAGGTCGGCCGAGGCGCACTTGGCCTTCAGGCAAGGATGCATATTCTTGGAGTTGCAGACGGCTTTGAAGTCGGAGTGCTTGGTTTCTTCATTGACGCAGGCAAGAACGCAAGCCTGGAGAACTGTCAGTCAGGGGTTCCTGAGGAAGCGAAAGTAGGAGTCTCGTACCGGTGGGGCTTCCGTGGCGCTGGCGAAGACAGCGAAGAGGGCGAAGAAAGCGAAGAAAAGAGCGTGTTTGAACATGTTGAAAGGAGTGTGGTGGATAAGGGAAAGAATGACTGACGGCGAAGCGGTTCAAGAGAGAGTGTGGAAGTTGTACGAGGAGAGGAGCGTGACATCGTGAGACGCTTTTGAGACCCCTGGCGCGATACGCCAGCACGCGATGTCACTCGAATGAAGGGAGACGCCTGTTTCAGACACCAATCTTAGCTGTCTTGGGTCCAATCATACGCTGGCATGATTTCTCTAAAAATACTATTTACGCCACATACAAAAACAACTGACAACATCTAACTCTCCCGGAAGCACCCAAGCCCAATAACAACCCAACAACCAACAGAAAACACAAAACAGAAACCAAGGCCCACATGAAACTGAAATCTTCATAACTCTTCATAATTTCCGGTATAACTATGTCACCATCCCATCACACATCCCCTCCGACTGCCTTAAAGTCGGATGGACGTATTCTCTTTGGCCTTGCATGTCGATGCGGATTCACCGGCTTCCGCATGTACGGCGAGTCCTCCTCAGCTCCTCCAAACTGATCAGCCGCGTACATGCTCCCATCAGCCATCCCCATGCCGTTTCCCATAATGCCATTATTCATCATCCCTGTGCCCATCCCAGTGCCCATGCCGTTGACCGTGCCGTTGCCCATCATACCATTTCCCATACCGTTCATCCCCATGCCCATACCCATGTTATTTCCCATCATCCCATTCATGCCCATTCCTTGCCCAATACCTCCTCCTCCCATACCCATACCAGAACCATTCATCATCCCATTCATCCCCATCTGGCCGTTCATTCCGCCGTATTGTTGATGTTGGTTGTAGTTGTTATATCCCCCATGGTAATTACTATATCCACTCCCATAACCGGCATTATATCCTTGCTGAGGCCCCATCATCCCATTCCCATAGCCTCCATTCCCATAGCCTCCATTGCCATAATACTGCCCACCGCCGTACTGATTTTGATATTGGCGTTGCTGGGGGTTCATGGAAAAGTTGAAGTTGTTGTTGTACCCTGCGTTGTATCCGTTCTGGCCAAACTTGCTTGGTCCAGTAGGAATGGGCATACCAATGTTGCCGTTGACATTGACACCAACGCCGCCATTCATCCCGTTCGGGCCGCTGGGTGGGTATGTGGGGACTGCGGAGCCCACGGACGTTGGGATGGGAGCCTGTGGAGCGTTCCGCATAGCTGCTGGGCCCCGTGGGACTTCCGGGCCGATTTCGGTATCTGCCGGTCTTTTCTTCGAAACTGTTGACGATGTGGAAGTGGGTGTACTGATTTGGGCGGCGGTGGGGTTAGGGGTGGCCGAGTCCGAGCGTGGAGCGGTCGGTGCGTTCAAAGGAGATGCAGCCGCGGCTGGAGATTTTGATGCTGAAGCTTGAGCCGGTCGAGCTTCGGGAGCTAGTTCGGTGGGGGATTCTTTATCCTTTTGGTACTTGGCAATCTTGTCTTTGATTTCTTGATCCGGAACCAGTGCATCGAGCAACACCTCTTTCGCCTCGCAGTTAGGACAGACAAAATCACTCTCCAAAAGTGCATTCTGGATACACTCTTCACAGTACGCATTCTTGCAACAGGGAGTGTGTACAGCATCTCTCATAAGCTTCTTGCATAGCGGACACTCAATCCCAAGGTCTTGCAGTTCCTTGCTCCCTTGAGCCTCGGAAGATTTGGCGGTATTAGCTGCCTTCTTCTGGTAGGTTTCCCAAGAGTTTTGATCCGGCATGGCTACAACATATTCGCCCTCTGCATTAACCATGATGGAAGATGGATTATTGCCGCTTTCATCACCGGGAATAGCAGATGGCTTCTCAACAGTTTTGAGAAAAGAACGAGGGATTCCGGTTGTTCGTTTGACTCGAGGGCGTCCGTCAAAGTTTGGGTCGTTATTGGTGGGGCAAGCTTGGATCCAATGCCCTGTATAAAACGTTAGAACAATAAAAAGTGTGCGAACAGATGAACACCAACCTTTCTCTCCACAACGATAACACACGTATCCCGCAGGCGGAGGGTGTGAGGGCGCGGCAGCGCCATTTCGTTGGCCGACGGGGCCACCACGTCGGACATATGTTGCACTAAAACCAGTCAGCCCATATCAACGGAGCCATGAAACCAACACATACGTTGCCATCTGTTCTTGCGTTCTGTTCCACTGCTCCGTATTTGCCTCCAGCATAGCCGAAATCATGTCTTCTTCAGAGTCTCCATTTGCGGTAGGAGCGGTTACAACGGGAGTCTCGTCCTTTTTAGGGGCAGCGGTGGTGCCAAAATTCTTCTCTCTTCGCCCAGCATTGGGAAGAGCATTTATCGGCATTTTCCCGTGGACATAGCGTTGAGCGGTGCCCTTGCCAGGTTTGATCGGGGGTAACCGGCGAGCAATAATGGATGTCGATCTGGGAATGATCGTGGTATCATCTTCATATTCTGCTATAATATTAGTGGCACGTCCGAGACATGGTCATAGTTCGCCAAACCTTCGTTGCTGTCTTGATTATAGATAGCGAGGTCAAAGTCACTACCGTCTCCAAGTCGATTGATCTGGATAATTTGTCGTTTCAGTTCAAAAACCGAGATTCCTGTGCCATCAAAAGTAACCCTGGATGGTTCTTTCTGAGACTTGAACTTGAAAAACACCGACGAAGACATGGCCTCGGGTTATGCTGAAACTTCGGTCCTTCAAGTCAATGGATCCTCACGGACAGCAAACGGAACACAGTCGAGGTCGTATTTGCTTCCTTGCGTTTCGGAAAAAAATGATTAGGTTGGATTATATCCCTCCACAACGATCCCTCTCCCAGATTTCAGATGAAGAAAAGTGAAAACGGTAAACACAGGCAAGATTAACAGGAGGGACGGGGAACGCCAAACAGATTATTCTCTTCTCTTTCTCTTTTTTCTCTTTTCTTTGTCTTCTTGGACGTGCTCTCAGTGAAATATGCAGTGTATTGTGTGATGAGGGGGATCAACAAGATGTGACAGAAAAGACAGATACACCAAGACTACCTCCAGTACAGGATTGATAACAAAACAACAGGCTCGCAACGTGCAAGCAACACGACCACTCAAGGTCCAACTTCACTCTCTGAGAGTCGATGAACGGAAAAGACTCAAACGGAAGGACCTGGAAGTTAGCAGCTGTAGCGCTCTGTGTTCTATTTGGTGGAGGAGGCGTGTTGAGGAGGAGGCGGGCGCGAAGTCGAGCGGTAGGTCGAGGATGGAGGCGTGGCGGTGACGCTAAGGGGAGCGCGATGGTGAAGGCGAGCGACGCAAGATGAAGGATTAGGCGTCAGGTAGACCAGTTGATTAAGAGGCAGAGGTAGCGGAAGGGCCAAGGAGTGGACGATGAGGAATGTGGTGTCCTCTGCGGTTGATGATGGTGGGTGTGTGTGAGACTTGGTTCGGAGCTGCAGATTTGTCAGAACTGAGCTGGGAGGCTTAGTAATGACTTGGAGCCGCGTTGCTTACTCACCATTTTGGGCTGCATCTCAAAACGGCTGCGCATTTACAAGGCTGCACATTTACAGGGCTGCAGCCTTGTAAATGTACCTGTTACACAAAGCAGAGCTCCAACCGACCTCTCCATGCTCACTCAACTCTACCAACATGTCCTTCCCCACCATCCATATCTCTTGTCCATGCAGCGATACCCCGTCAATAGCACGCCATGGATCATCTGGCAGCCATCTCGCCAAAGACCACTCTGACTTGAACGCTGACGATCCTGCTGAGGTCGACGACGACGGACAATCGAACTTCAACCCGTACAGTCGGCGAGCAAATTTCTCTCTCTATCCGCTCAATCGCCTCCTCTTCTGCGAGGATTGCAACCAAATCCGATGTCCGCGGTGCATACTGGACGAGATAGTGTCCTATTTCTGTCCAAACTGTCTGTTTGAGGTGCCGAACACCACCGTGAAGTCGGAGGGGAATAGGTGAGCTCTGGATCGGAAGTCCGAATCACCTCCGAAGCTGATCTGGGTTAGATGCACACGGAATTGCTATTCATGTCCTGTCTGCCTCGCTGTTCTCTCAGTTACAGCTCTGGGGGACGAGGGTACCGCGCCTTACATCTTACTTTGTAACCATTGTCTGTGGTCTTCCTCCGATATTGGCATTGAGCTCGACAAACCGACGTCGATCACGGCACAGCTGGCAGAAAAGCTCAAGCCATCAGCCTCAAGTACAGGTGTGTCTACACCAACCGGCGGGAAAATATACACGGTACCAGACACCTTGATCACTCCCGCCATCTCTGGACTTGCAACCAGCTCTTCTAGCTATTATCCTTCGCGCACACTCCCACCCCTCCCAGAGGGTGCGGAACTCTCTCCAGGCGAGTTTTTCACTCGACTCCAGGAATTCTATAAGCTTCTCAAATCTGAGGCTTCCGACAATGAAGATCGCCATCCAAACTCTTCGCGTCTCATGGATATGCTTTCCACGACCGGCACCAGTCACTTGAGACCTTATAACCAACGTATGTCTGAGAAACCGAAACCAGGGTGGGCGGAATATGGTCACAATCAGTCCGTCAACCCAGACGATGATCTCAACGCCATCACTGCAATTTCATCTTCTGGCTTTTCCGGCACTACCAGCCTCAGACAACGTCTTACTCAACCGCACTGCCCTTCTCTTCTCTCAGAGCTCGTCCCGCTCGCTGCTCTCCTCCGCACCAAACGCTCCAAACGTTGCCGCACATGCCGTCACATCCTCTACAAGCCCGAATCCAAAGTCGGGTCCATCCGCTGCCGCATCCGTCTTGTTGCGATGAACTACATCCCTACCCTCAACATCACTCGCTTCGACCCTTCCGCTTTCAACTACCATAATCTTATTCCACTGGCGACGCATCAATTCTTACTCACCGTCACAAACCCGCTTTACGACCCAATATCTGTCCACCTCGCTACCCCGAGGCATACACCTGGGAAATACCCATCAAACATCACAATCTATTGCCCAGAGTTTGAAGTCGGCGCAAACACGGACGTTTGGGATGAAGCACTTGCCTCCGCGTCCGGTAACCCTTCTTCTGGTGGCCATCGTGCAAAACCCCGGGATAAGAAATCAGCTGTACCCGGCCAAATTTGGGATAGGGGAAGGAATTGGACCAGTGTGATTATCGAGATTGTGCCGCCGGCGCTACCGGAAGGTGTGGATGATAAGGATAAGATAGTCAAGGTTCCGGTGTTTGTAAGGAGTGAGTTTGACACGGAGGTGGATAGAGATGTTGGGGAAATTGGGAAGGGGGTGAAGGAAAGGAGGGAGTATGCGTTTTGGAGTAGTATAGATGTTGGGAGGATTGGGAAGAAAGATCAGGATGGGCCACAGAGGCCGCAGAGTTTAGGCGGCGCCAGTGTGGGTGGTTTGGGAGAGAGAGAGCGGAGGAGTGAGGGAAGGGACAGAAGAGAAAGCGAGAGAATGAAGCGGAGCAGTGTTAGGTAGGATATGGAGTAGGCATTGCAAAATGATACCCAATGGACGGCTGTCTGTTACTTGTTTGGGCGATTCGAGTGACAGTATCTATGTTGAAGGCCCAAGCATTCCAGACAGCGGCAGATACAGCCGAGTTTCAAAGCCAGAGCAGTCCAGAGGGGTTGAATTTTGTTACCAGCAAGGTGATTGCTGCCAAGATGCTTCATTGCCATGTTGTGGACAGACAGCTCTCCAATGGTTCTGCGTTCCTCTGATGGTCAGAAACATTGCAGCATCAACTTCATCCACTTGACGGATCCAGTCACTCTCTCACCTCCACTTGATCGGCGTCGGCCTGCAGGTACCAATCACCAGTCATTTTCAGTCAACTGAGACGCGGATAAAGTGAGAATTCCCTTGTACTGTTTCTCCAATATTGTGCTACAATGAACACTCTTTTTATAGACAGTAGCACCATATCTTCTGTATCTTGTGCACAGCGGACTCGTCGCGTTGCATCTCCTCTTGCCGCGCTTGCCGGCCTAGATACCCTGAGCTCCTCTCCAGCTAACGTATCGGTAGCACTGTCGATAGTTACCAGGTCCTCCAGAGATATAGCATGAACGCCGTCCCCGACCCAACACCATCGACACCACTCCAGCGCCTCACCTCTGCTGACCTCAACCCGGCGCCCGCAGCCTCCCCGCCCCGCCATCGCCGTCTCCTCACCGCCTGTCGCACCTGGCTCGACGATGCCCTCGTTCCCTGGGTCCAGGGCCCATCACCGCCACTCGATGTCGCCTTCACGCCGCTGTTCCCCACGCTCCAGCAATGGCCGAGCCGTGTATTAGACCGCATGTTGAAACGCCGGAAAGTGAAGGCACTGGCCCTGGGAAGCTTTCTGCTGCTTTGGCTTGTGCTGTTTAGCATTGTGGTGCACTACAGCAGGTTTGCGGATAGGGTGGAGGGGATTATTCCAAACCATTTGAGCTGTGATGAAGCGTTCTGGTGAGCTACAGCAGAAGCATGCAGCCATGTCCTTGTGTTGACTAGTTATTCGCAGGTACAAGAATAATGAGTGTGGTCTTGATGGGAGCTATTGCAAGCCGTTTGAGAACCGTGCTGTGGCTTTCCGGTGCCCTGCCAACTGCCTCTCCGCTGGCCAGATTCGGAATCCTCGGGCTGTTGGTGATCTCGTCTTGTCTCATCTCCCGTTTGTTGTGGGTGGCCCGGATCCTTATGACCCTACCAATATTACATATCGGGCGGACTCGTTCATCTGTCCATCCGCAATCCATGCGGGGATTGTGTCCAACCGCTATGGTGGATGTGGGATTGTTCTTCAAACTGGAATGGGGACAAACTATCCATCTTCACGCCGCCATGGAGTCTCCTCAATTGGGTTCCCCTCGTCCTTTCCGAGCAGCTACACATTTGTTCCGCAGACAGAGTATCATTCCACGGCCTGTCAAGACCTCCGCTGGCACCTCTTTGCTGTATCAATTCCATTCACAACCTTGGTCATCATACTCCTCCCGAGACTACCAGCAGTTGCATTCTCCTCCCTTTTCTCCGGCATCTTCTTCCATGTCGCCCTCGCCTCTGACCCTCCATTCATGGAGGACCCCTCCGGCCTCGTATCCCGCGCCCTCTCCCGCTTCCTCCCCGCCGCCTTCATCGCCGCTGTCTTATGGACCCACGTCTTCAAGCCCGTCCATCACCACCCCATCTTCACCTCGGGCACGGCCATAATCGAAAAATGCATCCTCTTCCTTGGTGGTCTCTGGATCGGCGCTCTCAACAACCTAACCTTCGATGTCCTCATCCCCCTCGACCGCCTCACGCCGCGGGACCTCAACTCCCAACCGGGCGCCAAAGCCGCCCTCGCAATCGTCATCATCCTCCTCTTCTTCTGCGCGCTCCTCCAAATCCACTACCTCCGCCTATCGGGCCAGCTTCCCTCTATGCTAGCCCTCTACGCGCTCTTCGGCATCGCTCTTGGCCTCCTCGCCGCGATCCCAGGGAATAGCTTGAGAATCCATCATTACATCCTCGCGTTACTTCTTCTTCCTGGAACCCGCGTGCCAACACGCGCGAGCATGCTGTTCCAGGGAATCCTCCTCGGCCTGTTCATCAACGGCGTTGCGCGGTGGGGGTTCGCAGGCATCGTCGAGACTCCGTATTCCCTGCAAGGCGACGGGTTGTTTTATTCTGCAATCCCGGCATTCCAGCCACCGCCGTTGGTGGCTGACAAGAATGTCACGGTGTATTGGAACACGACGGCGCTCGATAGGACGTATGTGGAGGGTGTGAGTTTGCTGGTGAATGATGTTGAGAGGGCGAGAGCGGCGTTGGAGGATGGGGAGGTTACGGTGGAGAGGAAGGAGGGAGAGGTGACGTTTTTGAGGTTGGGGTATGTGAAGGATTTGTTGGTCGGGAGTGTGTATGATTATACTAGGGCGGGGGTGGTGGATGTCGATGGGAGTTGGAAGGAGCCGGGGAAGGGGTGGAGTAGGTAGGGGAGATTTCTGTGTGATATTAGAGGATAGACTCCGGTGATGGAGTTTTTCGGTAGAGCACTGGATAGACATATCTAGATCGCAATAGTAACCCGCCATGATAGTCGCTATGATTCATGGTTAAATGACAGTGTTTGATCACATATTTTCACGCGGGAATTAAAGGAATTGTGAAGAGAACCTATCACCATTCCGTAGAGTGAGCCTAACGCTATCATTGCCTAGTAGTAGAAAAACAAATTACCAATCCAGGGGACCATCTAATGAATCTATCTCCCCATCTCACACAAGTCTAAGCCTGAGCCGACTTTCCAGCATCCTCCTTGAGCGTAACAATCCTATTCAACACCACCTTCTTATCCGTGGTATCCGAATCCATGGCAAAGTAACCCACGCGCAACGCCTGGAACCTCACACTCTCCGGGCCAATCTTGGACTTATCCTTCTCGCCCTCCTGTTCCGGCCACGGTGCACGGCTCCTAACCTCCTCAAACCCAGTCTCGATGAGAGCATTCGGGAAAACTTCTTCCGAGTTGGGGTTAATATCGGCCAAGAATCCGTCAGGGTGTGCAGACGGATTCTCAGACTTGAAGAGCTGGTTGGTGAGACGGCACTCGACGGGGATGGGGGAGTTCTTGGATGGGGCTTCGGCAACCCATTGTATGTAGGTTTTGGGTTTCTTGAAGGCAACGTCGTTTTCGTAGACGGCTTGGATTTCCGTGATGACGCCGTTGTCGCCTTTGGTGAAGCCCGTCGCGCGGATGGGGAAGGGAACTTTGAAGAGACCAACGGATTTGCCGGGCGCGAGGCGGAAGTAGTCTTTGCTGTCTTCTTCACGGAAGTCGGAGCGGTCGATGTAGACCACGTTGGTGAAGGGGACAGTGTGTTCGCCCATCTTGGGGTCGTTGGGTTTGAAGGGGACGGAAAATTCCTCAAGGTGATTAGAAGGAAGGTTGGTGATGACGACTCGGACTGGGTCGAGGATCATCATCAAGCGGGGGACGGTGTCCTCGAGGTAGCGGCGGACAGTCTGTTCAAAGCGAACGATTTGGATGTTGGAGTGAGCGGTCGTAACACCAAGCTCATTTACGAAAGAGAGGATAGCTCCTGGCGGGACACCACGGCGACGAATAGCAACCAGAGTGTAGAGTCTAGGGTCATCCCAGCCACGGACGTATTTCTCTTTGACCAGCTTCATGATCTTGCGCTTGCTCATGATGGTCCCCGTGAGGTTGAGACGGCCATACCTACACACAGTTAGAGTCCAAATTTATCAACAGGAAACAAGACACTTACTCTCTCTGCTGCGGCCTGTAGATGTCCAAGGCATCGCAGAGCCAGTCGTAAGACTCGCGAGAGTTGATGAATTCCGTGGTACAGAGCGAGTGTGAGATATTCTCAAAAGAATCACACAAGCAATGCGTAAAGTCGTAGGTAGGATAAATCTTCCACTTGGACCCGGTCTGAGGGTGAGAGGCGTCCAAGATTCGGTATGCGGTCAAGTCCCACATCTACAGTACACGTATGAGCTTCAACTGTCTCGTGATGGTTAATAGTTTCACCTACCTGTGGGTTTCCGTTCCCAAGGATGTCCTGCTTCATGCGCAACATGGCTTCCTTTGGCTTATACTTGCCGTCCCGCATGGCGCGAAATTCGGCCAGCGACTCTTCAATTGGTCTGTTGCGATGTTTGCATTCATAGCGTTGACCGCGATTATCCTTGCCTCCGCGCTGGTCGTTCACTTCTTCAGCTGTGCAATGACAAACATAACCCTTGTCCCGCTTGATCAAGTCCTCGGCAAGCTCGTACAAACGGTCAAAGTGGTCGCTTGCGTGTGTGATCTTGTAAGGCTTGAACCCGAGCCACTCAATAATTTCCCGAATGGCAATCTAACTCCTGGTCAGTAAACAGCATTACGAGAGGAACTTCGCTACGTACCACATATCGCTCCTCCTCAGCTTCTGGGTTGGTATCATCATAGCGAAGATAGCATTCTCCGCCGTGGTAGCGCGCATAGCCAAAGTTGACAGCAATTGCTTTGCTATGTCCAATGTGTAGATAGCCATTAGGCTCGGGTGGGAATCGTGTAAACACGCGTCCTCCAGTAGCTTTGAGATGTTCCTCCATCCTCTTGGGATTCTGCTGAGCATTTCCTCCTGGCTTGTGGAGCGCCGCCAAAAAACCCTCTTTGAACATCCTGTCCTTAGCAATTGTTTCTTCAGCGGGCTTCTTCTCGGCGGGACCCTTCTTTTCAGCAGGGGCTGCCTTGGCTTTCTTGGGTGGAGCATCCCTCTCGTCCTTTGGCCCAAGAACCTCCAAATAGACTTGATCCAAGATCTTTTTCAAGTCACCAGGTGGAGCCCACTTGAGACTGGTTTCCGTCCTGAGGGCGTTAAGGGTATTGACAAGTCCCTTGTAGCGGGCCTCCTCTACTGTCTTCCTCACAGTCTCGACATATTTCTTGACCTCAGCCAGGATCGACTCCGGCGTGAATTCAACGCCGACACCGCATTCCCGGTCAAAGTCGGCATCGTCGATTGGACCGTCCGGGTGGGCTTTCATGTACTTGACAGCAGCGTCGACCTGGGCTGAAGACTTGATGCGGCCATCCTTGATAGCAGAAATAACATAGGGCCTGTTCGGAGGTGGGGTATCTTTGGTGGCATTGACAAGAGCGGTCAGCAAGGACGCAAACTTGGGGTCGGAAGGTGCTGAGTCGCTCGCTGTGGTGATGTTGGCTTCGTCCAGAACGGAGCTCCAGGTGGAAGCGATCTTTTTGTTGCGGAGGGCTTCTTTGAGTGGTTTGTCGCCCAGCCCAAGGGCTGCAAAACGAGGTCCGAGATTGGCTTCGATATCAGCGTCACTCATGGTGGGTGTCAAGGAAGGGGTGTTGGGGTTGAGGAGGCAGGCGGAATGGTGGGGGCAGGTGGACAGAAATAGCGGGGAGCTGGGGATCAACGGGCTGGAAAACAACTGGCCAGGGAACGAGGCTGCGAGAGGCCAGGGGTGAGTCAATGCAATGAATGGCCAGCTGATAGTACTCTCACTCCGCGACTTGGAGACGGAAGCTGAGTATTGTAATACGCCATGATATCCTTTCCGATAGGAACAGGAGGGGGCACATTTGGTGTTGGAGATTATGCATGGGAGCTGTATGCTTTGTTATATGCCCATGAATGAGAATGTTGATGTCTTGAACGTTCAGCAACGTCATCGCACTCTAAATCTTAACCATGCCTTTACTGCTAACTTTGATAATTATAGATATCTGCTAGAAGTTTCCTGGTCGATCAACTACTAACGCTGCTTGGGCGAACGAGATCTGTCCCGCGACCTCGACCGCGTCCTAGCCCGGCGCCGGTCCTCTCTCCGATGGCCATGTCGTGACTCTTTACGGTCTCTGGATTGGCCGTGGCTACTCCGATGTCTCTCTGATCTTGTGCCCTCCTTGTCCTGGGCCTTCCTGAGCTTCCGACGACACTCCCGGCAAAGCTGCACTTTGACCAGCGCCCTCTTTGACTTGCCCTCTTCCTCATACGCAAAGTCGACCTCCCTGACCTCAAGATTATTCTCCACTTTGCAATTCAGGCTTCCACAAATGTCTTGTCCCTTCCCATTCCGCACCTCATCCGCTGTTCGCCATCTCATACCCACCATGCCCTCTCTCCACCTGCTCAAATCAACCACTGCGTACTCCTTAAACAGTTTGTCATAATAGCGACGCGCAAGTTCCTTTTCCTCCGACTTTGAGTCGTCCGTAGCCTTCTCATCCTGACCATCATCGCGTAGGAAGCGGTGGTGCTCCTCGAGAATGTCGCGTTCGGTACGAACCGTAGAGGGAGCTGGTGGTGGATTGTTGTAGTAATAGGCTTGCGCAGCGGACGCGATGAGATGGCGGGTGTAAGCGGAGGTTGGGGCGTAGGATTGACGAAACGCTTTGTCGTTTATGGGGGGTTGGTGTGACATGTCGATGGTGCGGAACGGAAAGAGTCCATCGTCGGATGTGGAGGTGCTGGGTTCGGCATTCTCGAGCTTCACGGGAGTCTTGGTGAACAAGCCGACACAAGCAATGATCTTCTAGCACTGAATCAGTTGCCAGAGTAGGTTGTCTGTTCATACATGATGGTGTCTGGCGCTGGGGAGGGCCAAGCCCTGGACGCCATGCCGTTGCGACCTCACGATTGGATCACTCACCCCACATGTGACTGCTATTTCCTTTTTCGCTCGCTCCACATTTCGCAGGCTCACCACAGTGCAGTGACAATCGACGACGACGAAGCGCCCCAGCACTCCATCACCGGGACGACCAGCGGACTAACCTCAACATGTCTCACGTACGTTTTCTGCTGAATTGCTGTTTCTCGAAATTTTGAGCCTGTGCTAACCGTTTTTTAGAGGAAATACGTATGTTGCCCAAAACCCCCCCGAGTCGAATTTTCCACCGCCGAAAACGCCGATTCACGATCGATTCTCGAACCACCAGCGCTGACAACAACTCCAGGAAGCTCCCAGGCACGGTTCGTTGGCTTTCTTGCCGCGCAAGCGGGCGTCCCGCCACAGGGGAAAGTGCAAGGTGGGATTCCACGACCTCGAATACACACGACCAGAAGCTTATTTTGCAAATAGTCCTTCCCTAAGGATGATCAGAAGAAGCCCGTCCACTTGACCGCCGCTCTCGGTTACAAGGCTGGTATGACTACCACCGTCCGTGACCTTGACCGTCCTGGCGCCAAGATGCACAAGAAGGAGATTGTTGAGGCTGTCACCGTCATCGAGACTCCTCCGGTATGTTCCAACGAGCAATTTTGGAGGAATTGGAATTGACTGAATGGGTAGATGATCGCCATCGGTGTCGTTGGTTACGTTGAGACCCCCCGCGGCAAGCGCTCCCTCACCACCGTCTTCGCTGAGCACTTGTCCGACGACGTCCGCCGCCGCTTCTACAAGAACTGGTACAAGTCCAAGAAGAAGGCTTTCACCAAGTACGCCAAGAAGCACGCCGAGGGCGGAAAGGAGATTGCGCACGAGCTTGCCCGTATCAAGAAGTACTGCACTGTTGTTCGCTTGCTCGTCCACTCTCAGATCCGCAAGACCCCGCTCAAGCAGAAGAAGGCCCACCTCATGGAGGTCCAGATCAACGGCGGTACCATCGAGCAGAAGGTTGACTTTGCCCGCGATCTCTTCGAGAAGCCGATCTCCATCGACTCTATCTTCGAGCAGAACGAGGTTGTCGACGTCATCGCCGTTACCAAGGGTAAGGGTTTCGAGGGTGTCACTGCCCGTTGGGGTACCAAGAAGCTTCCCCGCAAGACCCACAAGGGTCTCCGCAAGGTTGCTTGTATCGGTGCCTGGCATCCCAACCACGTCCAGTGGACTGTTGCCCGTGCTGGTCAGGACGGTTACCACCACCGTGTGTCCGTCAACCACAAGATCTACAGGATCGGCAAGGGTGACGACGCTGGCAACGCCTCGACCGAGTTCGACATTACCAAGAAGACCATCACTCCTCTTGGTGGCTTCCCCCGCTATGGTGAGGTCCGCAACGACTTTGTCATTGTCAAGGGCTCTGTTCCAGGTACCAAGAAGCGTGTCATGACGATCCGCAAGTCCCTCTTCCCCCACACTTCCCGCAAGTCCCTCGAGAAGGTCGAGCTCAAGTGGATCGATACCTCTTCCAAGTTCGGTCACGGTGGTTTCCAGACCAAGGAGGAGAAGCACGCTTTCCTCGGTACTCTCAAGAAGGATGTGTCTGCTTAAGTTTTCTGGGTTGCTGGGTTTCTTTCGGTGTTCTGTTTTGGGCTGTCTTTTTTGCGATTGCTGGGTATATCTGGGAAATGCTTTGTGGGGAAATAAAAGTTTGCTCCAGAGAATACACAGTCTCTCGTACTCTTGGTTCCGTGATAACTCGTCTTCTCGTTTGTATTGCACATTCTCCCTCCATTCACTCTATATGACCCTTCAATGTTTATCTACAAGACGACCATGAAACTCATGCTGGAAAATATTTTTTCCTCAACTGCTGTATCACGTGGTCATATAGATTCACAACACCCTTCACCTTCATAACATGTAATCAATTACCTCAGTGCCAAAACTTGAGACCGGTAGTCATTTGGAGATTGGGGCATGCTATCCCGTAATTTTCTGCAGAGTATACTGAAACCACGTTCATTAAACCAGCTATCATAGGTATTTACTGCCCACTCTATCCCCCAAACCCATCGCATCATCCCCCCATCTACTTGCACCTCTTCTCGACAATCCCCGGACCTGTTAAAACCATCATTAGCACTCCACACCCCAATCCCCCTCACCCCACAATGAAACCTACCATGTTCATCATACTCCTTCCTACTAACCCACAACTGATGAAAGCTCCCCAAACTCGCCAAAATGCTCCCCCCAAGCCACCCAGCATACTTCCTCTCCACCGGATTCCCCGTCGCAGTAATGCGTAACCTCGGACCGGGAAACGCGACTCCAAGCTCAGAATTCACACGGTCGGTGAGCCCCATGAGAAGACTCGCGCCACCGGTGACAAGCACGTTGTTGAGGATCTGGCCCTTGAGCTCAATGTCCACGTCTTTCAGCGCGCTGGCCATGATCGAGCCGATGCCCATTGTGGTTTCCGGGTCTGGGTGTGGGATGTCCGGGTGTGTGAGCATATTGCGTGGAGTAAAGATGCCTTCGGTGATTCGGAAGCGTTCAGAGCCGAAGACGAGGTTGTAGCCGTCCGGGAATTCGAAGGTGCGGCCGCCGCCAAAGTTGAAGGATTGGTCTGCGGCGCCTGGGGTGGTGGCGGGGGGGAGCGGGCCAGGTCCGTTCCAGACTTGCGCGGCACATTCTTTGAATTGTGTCAACACGCGCTCTTCTTGGTAGGTTTTGTAAGAGGCGGTGGGTTCCTGGCCCGGCGCGAATTGGCGTAGGACGGCTTCGGCGGGTTTGCCGACGTCGACGGCGGTTTTGCTGAGGATTTGGTAGTGCGCTGAGATGGGCACGTTGATGGAGGCGAGGTAGGTGCGGATTTGGTTCGAGAGGAAGTCCCCGCCGAGGGGGGTTCTGGTGACGCCTTTTCGGAGGACGAAGCCGTCGTGGATGGGCGTGACGGAGACGTTGGAGGCGCCAATGTCGATTAACAGACAGGTTGCTTTGCCGGATGCAAACGATGCGCAGACGGCGGATTTGGCGAGGTAGAAGGCTGGCACGTCGAAATCTTCGAATGCAATCTCCATGGTTTTCTCGCGGTTCTTGGGAGGGTTCCAGGCGGGCTCCGTCATCAGGAGAGGGTGTTCAGAGAGATTCGAGGCCAATCGTGAGGTCAACGCGTGTCTCCAGAGTTGTGGTGCTACATCCCAATCCGCGACTATTCCGTGTCAGCAATAGAGATCCTGTGCCTTTCTTGGAAGGGCCGCACCGATTCCATCGCTCATTGGATTCTTGATTTCCATGCCGGGCCTGATTGCATTGATTCCATTGTCCCCAAACACAAGCTCGGGCTTCGAATCCTCTTTCCCGCCTATTGCGCCGTATGACGATGGGATAACACATTTCGGGGTATCTTCTCCAGCAAATCCGGCGCGCGTCCAGGCGCACCCAGGGTCGAGAACGAGCGCGGATATCTCATCTGGTGGAAGTCAGTGAGGTGTCCTGGTGACAGAGCTATGGGTGGATAGCTCACCTCCGCCATATTCTACTGATGAGGGAGCTTGTGTGGGGGGCAGTGTTTGCATTCCGCCGGACATGGTGAGTCGAGGGAGGAGGGGGACGGCGATATGAGGTAGAGAGTGCAGGAAGATTGTCGAGAAGCGGGGTGGGAGGATATTCGGGGCTCGAAGCTTGCTGGCGCGGTCAATGGTGGGGCGAGTCTGAGGGTTGAGGACGACGCGATTTGGCGCGAGCGCGAGTGCCAGGGAGCCGCAGGTCGAGTGAGAATCTGTGAAGTTAAGTACAAGGAATCACTCGGTCATGTCCAATCATCAAACTAGCACGTGATATTATCTCCAACCCAATATGGTATCTCAGAGTCAATCACAGTGCATCACATTTCCAGCCGGAACAGATCTGCCAGTTGTGCCCCAGAGAGCTCTGGCCTGGAAGCTCCGGCTTCACCTCACTCACCATGTCTACCCCTGATACCCCGTCCACGAGCGCTCCCACCCCGACATCCTCACATCCATCATTCTCTCTCCCACCCTCGCCTGGCCCCGCACCAATTCCCTCCACCAATCCCGAATCCTCATGTTCCAGCCCTGTCCCAGGAGATCCCAGACCAATTGAACCCCCAGACAGCAACAACTCAAAATCAGCCTCCAACAACGAGGAACATTCGACATCAGCCGCGGAGCTTGTTCAACGAGTGCTAGATTTTCTCTCAACAGCTACACCGGGGACGCTAGCAGCTGTGTCAGTTGGTGGTGTAGCGGTGCTTTATGTCGTGCTTGGGAAGCTCGGGTTGCTGGTGATTGGGGTAGTTGCGGGAGCGGTGGGACATGCTGCGCTAGAATTGACGCGGCCGCAGAAAGCGGATGGGATTCGGGATCTGTTAGTAAAGGTAGGGGAGCGGATAAAGTATGATGACAAGGAGAGTGGTGCGGTTGGGGTGAACTTGACGGGGCAGGTGGATTTCTCGAGGCTACCGCCGGAGACGGCGAAAGTTATGGAGGAGTTGACAGATGCGGCCGTGAAGGATTATGTGAGGTATGAGATCAATTCCATGGGATTACACTCTTCAAGGTGAGATAATTCAGTGATACTATCGCTGACCATCTTGGTGATCAGATTTTGGTACACCAATGTCCTCCCTGAGGACAACAACTTTCCCGCCTCATGTCGCACCTATCTCGCCAATACGTTGCTCACAATGTACACCCATCTATCCCACAAACGCGCCGCCGATACCTTCCTCCTCATCCTCATCTCGACCTCCAACACCCTGATCGTTCTCCTCCGCGAGCTCGCAGCTGCGTCTCAATCCTCTATTGCCACATACCTCGAAGAATTCCCGTCCTCGGCACTGGCGCAAATGCTTGATACCAGTGTGCAAAAAAAGCGGCTCCGGCTAGCAGCAGAAGACATTGTCCAGCGATTCTTTGGCAAAGAGGTGCAACAGTGTGAACCCGTGCGCACGTTCTTTGTGGAGGTCTTGTCTGGTGTGGCGCTGAAGATGACGGTGGAGAAGATGGCCGAGCCAGATTGGATCAATGGCATGATTGTTTGGATGCTGGATGAAGAGACGCAACCGGAGATTTTACAAAAGATTGATCTCGGGGAGGCAACAGAGGCGGCAAAAGAGCAGGTCGAGAAAGTCGATCCACTTCCACCCGCACCAACCGAACCCCAAGAAACCCAAGAACAGCGCGAAGTCCGCATCGCAATGGAAAAGGCCGAGAAAATGAACCAGCTCCTCGCCGAAGAAGAAGCAGCACGACAAAAACACATGTCGATGCCAGTAGAACCGCGTTCATCACGATCATCCAGCACAACAGATAAGAGAAACACTTTCACTTCATTCGACCAAATCGTCCCCCAACGGGAGTCTGAGCCCATCCACAGCGTTCTCCACGGCGCCCACATCATGGTGTCTGATCTCAGCGCCTATTCCGGCTCTGACCGGCCGCTACGCTCAAAACCCACTATCGCGACCTATCTCCTCCAAATCGAACCCGCATCATCCCTCACCTCCGGCTGGCTCGTCACGCGAAAATACTCAGACTTTGAATCCCTCCACGAAGTCCTCCGCCGCATCTCCGCGGTCTCGGGGCTGTCCCGGTTCACCTCATCCCACGCCGAACTCCCGACATGGAGGAACGAGACACCAGACACATTGCGAGCAGGGTTGGAACAGTATCTCAATAACGCTTTAGATGAAAAGGAGCTCGCGGATTGTGAGGGGATGAAAAGGTTTCTGGATAAAGATAACGGCATTGATGCAGGCCGTGGATCTGGGGCGTTTGCGGGGCTGGGGAAGGGTGTGTGGCCGGTGAATCCTCAGGCGTTTGCGAAGATGGGACAGGGGGCGTTGGATGCACTTGCAAAGGCGCCGCAGGGAGTAGCAGAAGGAGGAAAGGGGTTATTTGGCGGGATGAAGAAGGCGTTTACAGCTACTGGTGCGAGTATGAGGGATGATGGAAGTGCGAATGGTGGGATGAAGAGCTTGTTTTCCGCCAGTGGAGCAAGTATGGTGCGGGAAGAAGGAGGAAATAGCAGTGGCATCAGGAATCCGTTTGCGGCGAATGGAGCAAGTATGAGGGCAGAAGCCGCGGCGGTACGGAGTAGGTCGTCGACATCACTATCGTCGTTGAATCAGCCTTCGATATCGGATACACCGACTCGCACGACACACTCAGTGAGCATCACCCGCGAACCCAGTTTCTCGCTGGATAGGATTGCGGAATTGGAGGATCGCCGGAATAGGTCTGATATCGGAGACCCATTCTCGGATAATCGACATGTCCCCAGCTTGTCGCGGCAAACATCTGCGGCCTCATCACAGAAACGAACAACAGGTGTAGACACGATACCACAAGTTGATACGGTCGACGGAGACCACATTACCCTCCCTCCACCACCTAGCGACATGCCCGACGACTTCCTCATCGACGACACCACCCCAAGCAGACGGTCCACCACCAGCAGCCCCCCTCCTCCCTCCAAACCCTCCCCCATCGTCAAGCCTCCTACCACCAAACTCCCTCTCACAACCGACGAAACCGCCTTCATAATCGAAATTGTGTTTGCACTAATCAGCGAGCTCTATACGCTCTCCTCGGCGTGGACGCTCCGTCGCTCGCTCCTCAACGTCGCAAAATCCCTTCTCCTCCGCCCCGGGAACCAGGCGCTTGATGATATGCGTGCGTTGATTCAGGAGACGGTGGTGGATGGGAATACGACTGATTATGCGGTTGCGGGAATGTTGAGGAGGCTGCGCGAGGGGGTGTTTCCGACTGAGGAGGAGGTCGGCGTGTGGCGGGAGGAGGAAAGAGAGAGGGAGAGACGGAGGACGGAGGAGGGCGGGGAGATGGTGGATGTGGAGCTGAGGGAGAAGGCGAGGAGGTTGTTGGTGGAGAAGGGGGTGCCGCAGGCGTTGAAGGGTGTAATGGGAACAGTGGCGACGGAGGAGGCGTTGGGGGTTGTGTTTGAGGCGTTGCAAATGAAGAGTGTTGCGAGAGGGGTTGTGGGGGGGTTGGTGGTGGAGGGGTGTAGGGGGTTGTGTTCGTGAGGGAGTTGGGGATGATGGAGCAATTGGGAGATCTTGTGGATAGAATGGAGAGATGGCGCCAGGATGGTATACATGGATGGGGAATAAACAGGAATCAGGAGAGAATGGTCTCCGTAGGAAACATGATTGCCATTGTCATTCCGCCAAACCCACATGGCTCCCGGCGCGCATCCTGCAGGGCCCTCACATCCCACTCTCCACCCCACCCCCACTACCATCACCATGCCATACCTCAACATCTCCGCCACCCTCAACCTCCTTCGCAGCATCAAAAACCCGTCCCTGATCTGCCCACACTACACCATCTCGACCTTCGACCAGCTCTCGATCCCACTGTCCAGCGCCTTCCGAACACCAGATGGACAGGAACCGGATATCCGCGCGGTGGTGCTGGACAAGGATAATTGCTTTGCGGTGCCGCATGAATTGACGGTTTACAAGGAGTATGAGGTGAGGGATTTTCTAGCGATCCTATTGTTCTTTGGGGCAGACAGACAAAGGGGGAGAAATACTGGACCTGGTGAACTAGAACAAAACTGACTCCGCCAGCACAGTCCACCTTCACTCGCCTCCGCGCCGCCTACCCTGGTGACCGCCTCCTCATAGTCTCCAACTCCTCTGGGACCTGGGAAGACCGCGACTACCGCGAAGCTGCCCACCTCGAGCGCACCCTCGGGATCAAAGTCCTCCGCCACCACTCGACCAAGAAACCCGGCTGCTGGCCTGAGGTGTTTGAGCACCTCAAGAAGTCGGATGCGGGGGTTACGAGGCCGGATCAGGTTGCGGTCGTGGGGGATCGGTTGTTTACGGATGTGGTGATGGCGAATATGATGGGGTCGTGGGCAGTGTGGGTGAAGGAGGGCGTGAGGCCGGCGAGTGGGAATTTGGTGAGTGTTTTGAGGTGGGAGGGGGCTGACGGTGTGCTGACGGTGTGGTATAGATGGGGAGGGGGGAGCATTGGGTTGCGCAGAGGCTGTTTGAGCGTGGGTGGAGGGCGCCGACGCCGTCGAGTAGGTTGTTGTAGATCATTGATTCCATTCATACCCATTGTATTATACTATCAACACTATATAATATCCCCTACAACGCCGCCTTCTCCTGCACCAATACCCCCTCCAACCCCCTCCTCATCTCCTCCACCATCCCCACCGGTCTGCGCTTCTCCGGACACACAAACACATGCGTGAACCCCCCCACCGCCGCCACCGCATCCTCCCCCTCCCGGAAAAACCCAACCTCGTACGTCACACTCGAGTTTCCGAGTTTATTCACCCGCAGCCCAAGATCCACCACCTCTGGAAAGGAGATGGACGAAAAGTAGGTGCACGAGGAGGAGACGACGAGGCCGATTGGTTTTGTTGGGTTTGGGTCGTTCGGGACCAGCCCGCAGTGGGTTATCAGGTAGGAGTTGACGATGGAGTCGATGCTGAGGATTGTGTTGGTGATTGTGATATGGGAAGGGGATGAGGGGAGGGAGAGGGGTACAGGAAATTGTAGACCGAATTGTTGACGTGGCCATACTGGTCGTTATCGGACCACCGCAGACGGTACGGGAGGAAGAAACGGTAGTTGGCGCGGACTCGCGATTTGAGCGCGTTGGCCATGGCTGTCGATGTCTTCGTCGTTCTTGATAGAGTGGATCGTTGTGGAGGAGAGATCCGGTCGGGGCTAAACTGAACTGAACGGACTGAAAGGCTACGCTACATCAACCACCACCGTCAGGGTAGTTGTCGATGATATATGAACTCAGACACCCTTCGCGTCCACCACGCCCGATGAACCGAGGCCCATGCACCCTGTGAGGGGCAGTCGTGCAGTCGTATTTAGCTCCCGCCCACCATCCCTGTCGTGCGCAGTTGTTGTGGTTGCTGCTCATGCCGATGATGTCGGTGATGTTGATGGTGGGGATTGTGATGGAGATGGAGATGGAGACCTTCGCCGGCAACCATGGATTCTCCCCGCTCGGCGGTTACATCACCACGGATGGATGGATGGCGGCCCACTGACTGATGGGTCTACTCGTCAATCTCTCTAAAGCTCCAGTTCTGGTTGTGGTCTATCCATTGCTCCCTCATCCTCATCCTCGACTCCTCTACTCTACTCTACTCAATATTACGCTCCCAGCTCCGGCTTCAACCTCAATAATGTCGCCCCCCAAACCCACCTCCCAAAACCCCGAGCTAGTCCTCAACGCCCCCCACAGCTCACATCCCACCGCCAGCACTGGTGCACCTGAATCCACCAACACCGCATCTACAGCCCCCAGTACCAGTGCCGGGGGTGACACCGCCACCGCCAGCGGCTCATCAATCACGTCCAACCTCACCTCCGGCCTCAAATCCATTTTCGGCGTTGGTAATGCTGGCGGAGAAAGCAACCCCCCAGCATCGTCACAGCCCTCAGAAACCACCGCGGCATCGACATCGACAGCACATCCACACCCCCGCCCCGACACGGCCGACGACGAAACCGATTCATCGAACCCCTATGACCACATTCCCGATTCCTCACGGGATATCGGGAAGCAGCTGCCGAGGACGTCGGAGCGGGGACATCGCGGGGGAATTGTGGGTATGGAGAGTGATGCGCGTGGGGGGGATGTGAAGGTTAAGGAGGGTGTGAGTGAGGATATGGAGAGTTTTTTTGGGATTAAGAAGAGGGATTTCGGTGAGGGGGAGAGGGGGAAGAAGTGATGGGGATGGATGGGATGTGGGGTTGGTTGAATTGGGAGTTTGTGGCGGTGAAATTGATGGAGTATAACGACGATGTGAGGCGCAGGGTGCAACGGAGATGAAAGTGTTTATTAAAGTGTAGAGTCAAATGTGTAGACTCTTGAAAAACCATTCTCAGTTCACCCTGTGTTGTCAACCTTGCCTGACATCCCTCCAAACCCGCGCTCTCCTTCAAAGGCCCAACGGGCGCGTATCCGACAGCTCAGTGGTCTAACAATCCTGACCCGGGGCAAATCCTGTGAGAACCCCAAAAATTCCCTCTCGGAGCTGTGGTCTATTCATCGACTCATCCCCCTTTCACCACTAGTCCCACCGGCCGCGAGCTCTCATTATGTTGTTGAAGAGCGCATCGCAGCAACCCGTTATAAATTAGATACGTCTCAGCGTATATACATTCAAACGGTTCTGTGGCCTAGTGGTCTAAGGCGCGACATGTCTATAAGTCCATATCCATGAGATAACGACTTGACATGTTCGAAACGCGGGTTCGAATCCTGCCAGAGCTGCATTTTTATATCCGATATATAATCGGATCTTGTCGCATTCGATCTTTTGGACGGCAAGGCTTCAAGTGGGCGAGGAGGCGTGGGGAAATAGAGCGACCGTGACAAACGAGGAGGGCGTGGTGGTGGTACGAGGCCCGGTTGCCATCGTCATCGCCGTGGTCGTTGTTGCTGTTGTTAAAGAGCCTTCAGTGACAGCGAAGTCTTGATGCCATGTGAAGAATAACAGCCAGAAGACGTTCCTCATGTGTCACTGCAAACTTTGCAGTGAGAACAGCGGGTCATCGTCGTCGTCGTTGTCGTCGCACCTGCCATCATGAGATAAAAAGATCATCTGCTTGCCAGCGAGTTGAGAAGTGTCGTTGGGGGACGGGGTAGGATGAGAAGGATCATGGTGGAGAGAAGAGCATGCAAGGACGAAAGAGGGAAGAAAAGGATGAGGGGAAGAAATGGGTGGTCGTAGCGCCACTTGGCATGGTTCACGGACAGGGTTAAGCCATGGTTCATGTGGGCGTACTCGAATTTTGGTGCACCGTGGGGACGTAAGCGACAACAAGGGAAGGAGAGGAGTGAGAAGAAGATAGTGGAGGGGATTTAAAGGGTGGGGTTGGAAATAGGAAGGGAGGGAGGTGAGGTTTGGAGTATGTAGGAGTTGGTCAAAGGAAGGGCTTTGTGTTTAGCAGTCCGGTTGGAAGAGGAAGTAAGGTTAAGAAATATATCCAGTGATTTTACGCCCATAGTTATTCAGAGCTTCAGCGTTTCTTTGAACACTGGGAGATCAATAAGTTGTCACTCATATTCAGTTGGTGTCACTCGGTATTTTCTTCACTTCTGGTGATGACTTCGCCAAACATGTCATTATGGTCAACTGTAAACTGATTTCATTCCTCAAGGTCCAAAAACGCATCACGCCAAAGCCTAACGAGTGTCTAAACTTCCATAACCACAAGACCCGAGTCCCATTTCATACCTTCATCTACTACTTGTTCTCTTCCCAATCAGTATCAACTCTTTTTCCTTCCCCTGGTATTCGAGCCACCACGACGAGACTTGAATCGTCTCCTGATGCGTATTTGGATGGGTCTTCTGTTCTCCGGCTCGTTCTCAACGATGATTCCGTTAGGGCCACCATGTCTCACGAGAGGGACTGTCCGAGCCATTCAAAGTCGTCGGGGTTGAAATCATCAGGTCTACAGCAGCAACAACCCATTTGATGTGTGTTGGGGAGGTTAATATTGAGCAGAGGGTTGATGCGGTAGAGACGGTTCAATCGTTCAGATTTAGGGCGATAAGGAGAAGATCAGGATGAAGGACAGCATCGTGAGGATTTGAGGGCAAGATCCTTTTGGCTGATGGGATGAACTTGGGCATAGAAAATGAGAACCGGAGATGTTGGCCACGAAACTTTGTATGAGTCTGGATCAAACGGATAGATTTGGGAGCATATAATACTTGGATCCCTTATATTCTTTCATGACAGAGACATCAACAAACACCAAGTTGCAAACCGGGAAATGACGGGGGCATCTCATGGGTGGATGGAGAGGAGAGCGCACCGCCGCACCACCAGCCACACACTCCGCAACACCAGCAACGCGATGAATTCCATCGGCTTGGCGGCTCTCAATTTTGAGCCTCCCCACCAATTCGCCTGACTCCCACTCCGCCAGGCTCCCCCAGCCCCGACTCCCGTGCGCCCTCGAAGCCGCCTATCATGACGCTTGCTGTCCTCCGCCGTGCCTTCCTGGCCCCGAGCACCTCCCGGACAGTCGTGGCTCCCCTGATCCACGCCCGCTTCAACTCCTCCGACTCCAACCCCCCCATCAACTACCCCCCGCCATCCTCCATCTCCCCCGAAGAGGCTCGCCTCTCTAACGCCCCCGATGCCCCCGTCAGCATTGATGCCAACATTCCCGTTCATCCCACGCCGGGGACGGACCTGAGCAATTCCACAACCACCCACCCCGTCACATCGCCATCCCCGACAACAAGCGCATTCGCGTCTCTCGCGTCCCTTCTCAACGAGAGGGGCGATTCTCCCAGCAACATGTCCCTTGGCGAGCTGGCCCAGTATACCTCTCCCGCGCTTTCCGGCGAAGACGAGCACCATCTCCACATCTACTCGCACAAGCACAACACCCACCTCACCTTCACATGCCCCAAGAGGAATCCGCTCATCTCGTGGTCTGCTGGAAACTTGGGCTTCCGGAAAGCCCAAAGAGGTACCTATGATGCGGCGTACCAGTTGACTGCCAAGATGTTGAAGACCATCGAGGACAGGGGGATCAGGCCAAAGGCTGTGGAGGTGATTCTGAGGGGATTTGGAAAGGGAAGAGAAGCCGCGGTCAAGGTGTTGCTGGGAAGCGAGGGACGGTATTTGAAGCCGATTATTCGGAGAGTGACGGATTCGACCAGACTGAAGTTTGGTGGTACGAGGAATCCGTCGAGGAGAAGGTTGGGTTAGAGGGTGTTCTTGGTGGTTGGGGCAAATACGGGCGGATATTGTACAATTCTGAGGCTACATGTGAATGGGGGAGGGGAGAACTGTATTATAGACAAACAAGATGGACAAAAGCAATGTCACGGTCGTCATGCTGTGGAAATGGTCAATGGCAATCCGGGTCAACGGTTCTCAAGCCGTCACACACAGATACTCCAGAATCCCATGACAACTCCATTGTGTTCTTTAATGTGAGCATTGTAAACAGCTACTCAGCTTGGGCACGACATCTGCTCCCCATAAAATATCCACCAATCACGTTTCCGACTCTTTCGGCTCCCCGCACACCCCGCCACTTCGGATCGGATGTGGCCGTGGGGCCTCCTCCTTCCCGACACCGGCCATCGGCAGCACGGCCAAATCTGACCAGCTCCCTCCGCGATGGCGGGGATATAAAGATGAAGCTCATCCGAAAAAATCATGTCAATTCCCTCCCGAAAGTGTCACCAACGCCGGTTCCTGTTGCGATTGACGTCTAGCTCCTGAAGCATTTGAACCCGGAAGAATCACCGAGAAAGAGCACGAGAAGAACAGATATAAATAATGGTCCTCTTTAAGCGCGGACTGCAGAGCATTCTGCAAAAGAATGCTTCAGATGTTGTCATCGTCTCAGCATTGCGGACACCGGTAACGCGGGCGAAGAAGGGCGGCTTCAAGGACGCCTATCCTGAAGAGCTCGTGTCACACGTCTGTCTCCTCCACTCTCATGTTCCCCCCTGACAATTCACTAACATGGCCTCAACTAGATCCTCAAAGCTACCCTCGAACACACAAAGATTGATCCCGCAAAAGTCAATGATGTCTGTATGGGACAAGTCCTCTCCGAGCTCGGTGGTGCGAAGGCTGGTCGGATGGCACTCCTCCATGCTGGCTATCCGGTCACAACGACATACAACACTGTGAACCGGCAATGCTCGTCCGGACTCCAGGCAATTACGAATACTGCTGCGGCAATCCAAACTGGAATGATCGAGGTGGGAATTGGCGGTGGTGTCGAGAGCATGACAAGAAACTACGGATCCAAGGCCATCCCAGTAGACCTGAGCCCGGATATGAAGGAGAGCTGGAGTCAGGATGCTCTTGATTGTATCATGGTGAGTTAGTCATGAGTTTACATTGAACCCGAGCTAACCCTCAATCTAGCCCATGGGCTTAACCTCTGAGAACGTCGCCTCCCGTTACTCCATCTCTCGCGAAGATCAAGACGCCTTTGCGGCCCGCTCCCACCAAAAAGCCGCCCACGCCCGCTCCTCCGGTCTCTTCGACTCAGAAATCGTCCCAACACCCACCCGCCAGATTGCCGAAGACGGCACCATCACACAGACCACCATCGCCGCCGACGACGGCATCCGCCCTACCGCCACCGCCGAGTCCCTCGCAAAGCTCAAACCCGCCTTCTCCCCAACCGGCGCCTCCACCGCCGGTAACTCTTCCCAAGTGTCTGATGGCGCTGCGGCGGCGCTTCTCATGCGGCGATCAACCGCTGAGGTTCTTGGGCTTCAACCGATTGCGAAGTTCGTGGCGACGGCGGTTGCGGGTGTGAAGCCTGATGAGATGGGGATTGGCCCGGCGCTGGCTATCCCAAGGTTGATGGAGATGACGGGGGTTGAGGTGGGGGAAGTGGGCATTTGGGAGTTGAATGAGGCGTTTGCAAGCCAGGCTTTGTATTGTATGAGGGTGTTGAATCTGCCCGAAGAGAAGGTGAATCCGAAGGGTGGTGCTATTGCTTTGGGACATCCATTGGGAGCAACGGGTGCGAGACAGTTGGCCACGCTGTTGCCAGAGTTGGAGAGGCAGGGAGAGAAGGTGGGAGTGGTCAGCATGTGTATTGGGACTGGAAGTGGATTGGCGACCATGTTCGTCAGGGAGTAAATAATTTGTGTAGAAAATAGTTGATGTTGCATAAAGTGATAGAATTGGCCAAAGAGAGAAATCACCGTGAGCTGTCCCAGAATAGGGTTGAGAAGAGCTGCAAAGGTTGTTATTGGTCTATAACATACAAACACAGTCGAGCACTCGCGTGTTACCCGCCCAAGGCAGCTGAGGCAACCTTGTATGCAGACCCCGCGTCAACTTTAACGCCTCCAGCCTTGACCCCGTCACTCGAATCACTCCCTACCTTCCGTCACTGTTATTCTTATTCTAACTTGACCACA